>OX579641.1:5415104-5624172 GCA_951230915.1 Antitrichia curtipendula
CAAAACAAAAATAGCCCATACCAAGTGAAAACAATTGCATAGCCAACTTTGCCTTCTTCCCATGTTTGCTTGTCAAAGGCTAGAAAGCTTTGAATACAACACTGAATATGGTAAGCAACAACAAAGCTTTATGGTTCTCCTATTTTATACTTTTAGAGCTACCAATCGCCATCCTTTGCCGCCGGCTTGATGCTCCTCAACGAGAATCTCATTTTGTGTAGTAGTTGGTCATTACACATGACTATTGTCAAAAATTCCATTGAAAATTGCATATCATTTGTTTCCCATTTATTGAGAATTTCAACAAATGTTTCAATCCATAAAAAATTATATTTTACACATTAAATTAAATTATTTTTATTTATTTATTTATTATGCTAAGATCTCTGAAACCATGAGTCGCTTAATTTGGGTACCTTTAGAAAGCTCTTTACAAGAAAGGGTGCATGGACTTTGTTTTGTGGTGTTCTGCTTCATGGCAGAAAAGATATTCAATTTCAAAGTTTTTACTTTTACTTTTACTTTATTATACCATGGCAATGGGACAGGGCATACCAGTTTCTTTCGATTTTCCATTCACCGAAAGTTTGCAACGAATTTTCCACTCCGTTCAAAATAGCATTTCGTTCGTTGCCAATCCCCACCACAAGTGAGACAGGGGCGTGGAGTTCCGTCGAGTTCCCCTTCGTCGCTGTCGTGAGTTCAACGAAAGTTTCAGTCCGTCAAAAATTGCACGTCGTTCGTTCCCCTGCGTCATCCCAAACTCCCAATCGTAGAGTCGACAATGTCGTGAGAGCGTTTCTTCTCCGGCGGGTCGGTCATTCGTCGCGAAGATTTCAACGAGACTTCCCTTCCGTCGAGCCGGCATTTCTCGTTCGTTCGTTCGTTCGTTCGGATCGTCGTCACCATGGTGTCGGACACACTGAAGCCCTGCCTGTCAACTGTAGTAGAACAGGGATACTGCCGTCTGTTGTGGTGTTGCTGTGCGAGTTGGTGTTGCGTTTTCTGTGCATGTGCGGTGCTGCTTCTGCTTGCGTGCATGACGCAACGAGCGGAGAATCGCGGTTCCGATCCGTAGTCCCACGAGAAAGGTCGCAATTAGGCTTATGTCCTACCCCGTGGTGCCGATGTTGTTGCGTGCTTTTAACGAAGAAGCTTACGTTAGGTTTGCGAGCCGCGGAAACAGGGAGAGCCGGATGATAAGATGAAGATGAGGCCATGGTGTTGATGCGCCCGAGGACCGACCGTCGGGAAGGATGGCGATGCAGGTGTCTAGCGGTCGTTGGAGGTGAGGAGGACGAGGATGAGAGCACATGCGATGTGTAGGGAGAAAAGCAGGTCGTTCGGTTTGCGGTGAAAAGAAACGTTTGTTAATTGCCGTGGTGTTTTGTTGAGCGTGAGTTGCAGTGTGGAGAGCGGTGCGTTTGGTGTGGCGAGGTGTGTGTGTGGCACGATAAGACGTTCTTTGGAATCGTGAGGAGTGATCGTGTTTCTTTTTCGTTCTTAATTGGAGGTGAGGTAGTCGGGAAGGGGGAGCGTGTGTGGAAATGTGGGAGAGGAAGAAGCGTCGGCGAGAGGATTTGATTTTGGAGTGAGTGAGTTGAGTTAGGCGCATTGGTTGGACTGGCTTTTGGTTTGTAGAGTGTTTTCTTTGAGTTTTGGATTCGTGCGGAAGTGAAAAGGGAGGTCGTGTTCTTGGAGTATTATGTGCAACCGTAATTTTATGGCGCTCTCTGTTCTTAGACGGGAGACTTTTGTTGTGCTTGATTTGGCGTGTTTATGAATTATCGCCGTCCAATTCAGGGAGGTCTTTTTAATCTGTGGCGATAAGAGGCTGACAGTTACGAGCGGCAAGAGCCATCTGAATCTTGCTTTAAGGTTGATCTTGTGGCCGATGACTGTTTCTGGAGTGAGGTAATGGAGTTTTTGTTGACCGAGTATGAGAGCCAGGTCAACAGCTGTTGTTACTGACACGGATTAGTTTGTGAATCTGTAGAGGCATGGACGATGTAGGCATTTGGGAGACGCGGAGGTGATGAGGCAACAGGAATGGAAAGGACTACGGTTTTCAACAGAGGGACGGGAATCGGTCACATAGATGGTGCTATCGGGTTTGGCTCTGTCCATTTTGGGGCTGTTTAGGTACATGCGACAAGCGACGTTGGTCCCGTCGTCACGGGCGCATCAGCAGCGGACGGCCTCGTTGTCATCGGACATGGAGGTCATATCTTTGCGGGAGGATGATCGGGCGCAACGAGCGGCCCTCTTGCAGAACCCTGAGCGGAGTCTCGTTGTGCGGGAGCGGGAGTTGGCCATGGAGCGGGGGTTAGAAATTCAGGACAGAGAGACGCACTTCATGTCGTCTGCGCGAGCACAGGCACTGGTTCCGCCCATGGGCTTGCGCTCCACGTCCAGTAAGCGCAAACTGGACGATTATGAAATTGGAATGGCGGAATCCTCCGTGTCTGCAACCTCGCAGGTTGGTGAACCTTCTCCTGCTTATGCACTCAGGATCCGTCTAGTATGTCGTGTGAAATGTGTGCCTTTTCAGTTATAAAGAGCTGCTGATCTGCTATTTCTCGCCGACTGGTGTTCTTGCTTTTGTTCGTTTCTATGTTGAATCTTATAGTCGCTTCCAGTGTTCGACATCCAAACCCCACGCAAGCCGGTCACGAGAATGAAGTCTTGGATCTACTGTTGCAGGTACGGGCGAGGAGGGAGAGCAGGGAAGATGTCTTGGAGGGGAGTGTCGCGGAGTCCAGCGGAAGGGAAAGGTTCGATATGGGGATGTCAGTCGGTGCACCGGAAGCGCAACCTCTTGACGGGGAAAGCCAAATGCGTGAAGAAGATGGTAACGCTGCCCTTGACGATGACTCGACCTGGGGTGATGAGCCGAATTGGAATGGGAGTTCCTTGGATGCAGTCGGTGAATTGAGTAAGGAACCTCCTGACAAAGTTGAGGACGGCAGCAGAGGAGAAGAGGTCAGTGTTTTTGAAGAGGTCAGTGTGGACCATGGCAGCAGCATTGAGGTCGTCTTAGATGAGCCTACGATGGTAGTTGATTTCGGGAGCAGTCCGTTCGAGTTCACAGCAGGAAGTGATCTTTCAAACAGTTCATCAATCGTCGTAGGGTCATTGCCCTCTTCTGGGGCAGATATTTCTTTTGTCGAAGGTACTGAAGTTGAGCCCAGTGAGCCGGGAACCAATGGAGAGAGGGCTGATGATCTTCCATCATCAGATATAGAGGTGGAAGGGGAAGCAGAAGTTGATGATGAGTTACTCGTGGAAAGAGATGGTGTGACTGATGTTCAGGAGGGATCGATCAGTGGGGTTCATGGAGGTTCGGGTACTTCGATAACTAGACCTGGTAATTCTAGTGCAAGTAGCAGCAGCAGCACCTTACTAAGCGGGAACCCAGCTGGGCAGATCCAATGTTCCCCCTCACCCATGGAGGTGATCCCTGCTCGTCTACAATTCTTTGTGCGGACATATGGACGTACAATTGTCCTGCACGCTCATGCATCTGATTTGGTGGAGTCTGTTCATCAACAAATCCTTGCAAAGACTGGACTTCCTGTCTCTGAACAAAGACTAATTTTCGGTCGGCTTCAGCTGCAACAAGACCAGACGTTGGCGTCTTGCAATGTCGACAATGATGCCACACTGACCCTAGTTGCTCGGATGAGGAGTACTGCACTTCCTGCTTCGTGGCAACTCATCAATGACCTTGTGGCCACTATTAGGGTCATGTGTGCTGTAGGAGAACAACAACTTGGTTTGAAGCTGATGCATTCACAAGATTGTGTGCGGGCAAGCGTGCAAGAGTTTTTGAAAATGGCCGTGAAGTCTGTGCCTGTTTCCGAGCACATGCAGGTAAGGTTTTTTCCTCTTTTGATAGCTATCTTGTGTCCAGCTGGATTCTTGTATGTCATGGGCACAAAGAGATGTAGGGTTTTCCTGCAACGACTTGAGGATGGTTCATGTAATACGCTTTGGCCGAACTTGCACAGTTCATCTTGGCATTGTCTTTTTTATGAATGGGCGGTGCGCATTTGAAGAAATACTCTTCTGGGAATAATTTCAGATAAATTTAGAGTGGACATGACTTTTTTGTATATACAGAGGTAGCCGTGCAGGTATAGCATTTCTGTCAGGGAGGTTCATATGGTGCTGAAACGGCTTAGGGTCTTGTTGATTGCAGGTTTTTGAGCTGGCCGGAGCAACATCTGCCTTGGTCATGTTGCTTTTATCCCCTGTAGAGACTAACAGAGAATGTGCCGAAGACGCCATCAACATGTTCCTGGCTTCAAACGACGAATATCTGCCTGCAAGCATTCACTGTCATTGTGCACCTCTGCTTCTAGATTTCTGCAAGCTTTTAGCCAAAAGTGCTCCTAACCATGCTCTGTATGCATCCTGCCGGCAAGCATTGGCTCGATTACTGGACTCTGTACTGGAAGCGCACGGAAGTCCGTACTTCAACGAGGCTAAAGCAGATAGCATAGTTGAGGACTTTGCTCCGTTTGTGAACGAGCTCTCGTCACGGTTGACGCAGAATCTGCGGTTTACCGCTAAGGCTTACTTGAGCAAGGAAACACCTGTCAGCTTTTCTTCTTATGTGAAGGAAGCGAAGGACTTCACTGCATTTGTGATACCACTTTGTAAAGCTATGGAGGTTTGCAAGGGGGTCGATGCTTCTGGATCTGGAAGCAGTGCATTGGGGTCTACAGTTGTGCTTACGGAATGCCCAGATCATCGTGATGGTGCTACGGAAGCTGAGGGGCTGTTGTCAGGTGAGACATCTTGTTACGTTCCAGGTGGTATTTAGTTCAGGAAGATTAACTGTGTTCCAAGGACTGATACGTAGTTTCCAGTTAGGTATGTTTCGAAGGCATGCGTTAGCTTATTTTAATAGATGGTCTTTGCTCGAGTTTATCCAGTGTTCCTGTGGAGCTTGGTTTCGGAAGTAGTAGGGCGAGAAGTTTGCTTGTCTCACTACGCTATTGAAAATTTCGTTGGGTACACCTCGTCCTCACTCTTTTATCGTGCATGAATGTGCAGAGTATGATTATACAAGGAACATCGCAGCTAGAGTGGGTGCTGAGATTGGATCTCATGGTTGGCTGCGGCAGTTATTTAAGGACCTCCTACACGAGATAGACAGCTGCCTGGAAGCTGTCGGGTTTGTCGTAGAAAGACAAAACGATTCAGCTGGGCCGGGGGTGACCGCAACTGAGGAACGTCCCTTTGGATGGGCCCCGTTCCTAGTTGTTCTCAAGGGATTGCATGCCATTGCAAAACTTTATGAGGGGGCAATGGTAGACCTGCTGGATATGCTGCTGGTGCGACGGATCTCTTTGAATATCTTGATCAGGCAATCACGATGGCAGATGATTACTCTGATGAAAACTTGAAATTTAACCTCTCAAAATCAATCGCCTAAAAGAAAAATTCAACTCGAAACTATTTCTCGTTTTTCTAGATAAACTTGTTTTTGTTATATTCTGATTTTATAACGACATAATGTGAACGTGATTAGTTTTCTTAAAGATTTTTGTTTCAGAATATTTTAGTAGTCTTCTCTATTCACTATTATTTCAAAACCTCCAAAGATTCTCTTAATTGTACTGAAGATAAATTTCATAATAAGACGACTGTACTCTTTCCTGCTTTGGTAAGTTGACATCAACCCTGTAACGATGTCTAGACTAATACTAATAGTGTCCTATGAATGATTTTTTAAGAAACTGTAGAGATGAAGAATGCACCTATTCATCCAATAATCTGAAATTTTGGATAACTACCTCGGTGATAGGGCTGCGCTCTTAACCTTGGAAGGATGCAGCCTCATGACCGAGGTAGTCACCAAAATACTCTGATCACCAAAATACTCTACAATTAACAGTGAAGTCATCCATCAGACCTTTTAGGTCTGCAGCATCCTTACGGGTTAATGACTGAGGGTTTGGACAATACCTAGATGTGCTGTAATGTATGGTTCTTCATATTCTTTGAAGTATGCATTAAAGGAAATGATGTTATGCATGATTTTTATAAATTATGCATTCTCTGAAAATCTCCATTTAGACCTTTTGGCAAATTAATTTAGGAGCACACATCTTTGAAAATTCACCAAATATACAGTTTCTATATGTAGTACTTATGATACCCTAAACTATGAAGTTATCAATGCAAGATTTCTTATTACATGTGTTCGAAGTACTAAAACTCTTGATATTTAGTGGTCCTTTTAATTTTATATTTTTTTCATAGGATACTACACATTTGTAAGAATCCATTTACATTTTATAATCTCATACGCGGTAGCTTCAGTATGCATTCAACAATGTCCATTATCAACTTTCCATAAGTTGAACTATGGCGCTGAATTAAAAGTAGCGTTTGGTAGTAAGGGGTTAAGTCTTCTTCTTATCTGTTTGGCGTATTAAGGAATTGGTTGGTTAAAGAACAGTGATGGTTGTTTTTAGTGACATTTTCTTTCGTCTTATATTCCCTCATGGCTGTAGCAGGATGACGATTTCTGGTTATTGGATCACAAAGCATTATTGGACTTTGAGTCAAAGAGAAGATTGGTAATGGCTATGCTCCCTGAACCTCAAGACGACCATGATGAGCGACAAGAAATCGTGGTGAAGCGAGCACAGCTTTTGACCGAGTCTTTTGAGCTACTCGCATATGTTGAGCCTGAAGTGCTACAAGGAGGTATCTCTGTGGAATTTGCCACCGAGGAAGCTACTGGACCTGGGGTATTACGTGAGTGGTTCTCTATGATATGCCGAGAAATTTTTAACCCTCAAAACGCCCTTTTCTTGGCCTGTCCAAACGATAGACGACGGTTTTTCCCAAATCCTGGTATGCCAAGGTTCAACTTTCTTCTCTTGATTATCAATCTCTTGAAGTAACTTTGATCATCACATGGGAGATTGTCAGGTAGTTGTCTGCTGTTTCAGAGCAGTTGTACGTTTTCTGATTTTTATATTCTTGTATTTTGCAGCGTCCGGGGTGAATCCAGGACATCTTACCTACTTCAGATTTTGTGGGCGAGTAATTGCGTTAGCGTTAATGCACCGTGTGCAAATGGATGTGGTATTTGCTCTATCTTTCTTCAAGCAGCTGGCTGGGCTTCCTGTGCTGTGGGATGATGCTAAAGATGCTGACCCATGTCTTTATGAAAGCTGCAAGAAAATTTTGGAGATGGATGCCGCCTTGATCGACGCCGACGCCTTGGGCCTAACTTTTGTCAGTGAAGTCGAAGAGTTGGGTTCACACAAATCAATGGAGCTTTGCTCGGGTGGTAAAGACATGTTGGTGACCAGTGATAACCGTAGGCAATTCGTTGAATTGCTGGTACAACGGCGACTTGTAGCTTCAGTTGCAGAGCAGGTCAAATCGTTCTCACAAGGCTTTTCTGACTTGCTTGTGAACCGCACTCATCAACAGTTCTTGCGAGCCCTCGAACCTGAAGACCTTGACCTAATGCTGTACGGAAAGGACCGGAACATCTGCCTTGAAGATTGGAAGGCACACACTGAATACCATGACTTTCGTGCAACTGATGACCAGATAGTTTGGTTCTGGCAGGTGAGAATCTTTTTTGTCCTTGTGAGTCTCACGATAGGCTTTTCAATTATGCTGGGCTTTTTTGAGTGCTTGGTGGGAGTGTTTTTTGGAATTTGCTCCTTTGTACAAGAATTCCTTTATCTCTGCTCGATATTCTTGGTTCTGCAGTGAAACTAGCTCATATGCTTGCGATTTTCAGATTTCAGCTTTATTTTTCCAGTTTTCAGAACTTGTTTCCAATATTCTATTTGATTAATCGCAGTTTCAGATTCTATTGTGCATTGTTTGGTTTCTTCCTCATATTGGATACATATGATGTATAACAAGATCTCGGAATGACAGGTTGTGGAGAAGATGACCTCAGATCAGCGGAGAAGGCTTCTTTTCTTCTCAACGTCAGTGACACACTTACCGGCAGAAGGCTTTGCAGGGCTATCCTCAAAGTTCCATATCCACAGGGCGCACACCGAAATAAGTTGGTTGCCGACTGCCCACACATGCTTCTATCAGCTGGTTCTTCCGGCTTACCCAACGTATGAAATGATGTGCGCCCGCCTGCTGGCAATTACTGAATGTCATATTGCAGAAGGTTTTGGCTTTGCTTAGGCGGGACGTTATGGTAATGATTGTAGAGAGTAGAAAAATGCTCCGTGTATAACTTACATGAACTTACAACCCAAGCCCTATTGTGGGATAGGAGTGCTCTTTGGGGAGAGTGGTACCTTGACTTTATGCAAAGGAACGTCACCTTTTCTGCTCTATATCAAGCTTGGTGATAAGACACTGCGGGGGGTGGATATCGGTTTCGATTTTTTGCTGTAAAATAATAATCGAGATAGGCACTGAGAAATGATGCCGCATCAAGTTGGGGCAGGACTTCTTAGCTTGTTCGAGATATTCTTTATTGGATCCAAGGTGGAGGGACTAGTGCTCATCCATATGTGCTCCTTCCAGTTTCTCGAGGGAATAAATGTGAGTTTCTCTAGTATCTAGAACCAACCGGCTCTCCGCTTGGGTGGCAGTGTTTTAGGAGCTTTCGTTTTCATTCCATGCTTGCATTGTAGGACATGGAATGGCTCTTCCGTCTGGGTGTTAAAATGTACATTCTAATTTTGAGGTGTACCATCTATCCAAGTGAATTTGTCTTTGCCATGGTTTTTTGACTAGCAATCGCTCAAATGAAATGGACCTTTTGTGCCCTAGTCTGTGCATTTCTTGTAGGCTTGAGATAGTTGTGCAATAAATTTACTGGCTGCAAGAATATTTCTAACATTGTTAAGGTAAGTATATCCAAATCCGCTCATTGACCTTTTGCCGTTCAAATGTACCCCTGTATCTCATGTTCAAGCAGAAATGTACCTCCTGAATACATACCTTATTTCTGAACCCTTAAAAAATAAGGCATGTACTTCACAGATACATTTATGTTGTAAAATGAGTGGAGCATGTTCATTTGAACGGCAAAAGGTCAACGAGTGGAATTGGGTATACTTACCTTAGGTATTAGAGATATCCTTTAAGTCCAACTCAAAGATTCATGTTGTGTTATTGCCAATAAGTAAGTAATTATTAATCAATGAAGTGTGTTCTACTACTTTACACTAATGCACTTATTTGGATTCAATTTTTCAATCAATTCAAACATTCAATTTGGTGGTATGGAATAAAAGCTATTGAGGTTTTGGAAACTTGATTTTGTCTAGAGTAACCTTTGAAAGTTGCATGAAAAACATAGGAAAATGTATTCCATGAGCTTATTTGCAACTTTGAATGAACATTTAATTTTAATGCCTTTCCAATTGTTTAGGAGTCTTTGCTAATTTATTTATTTTATCATATAGGGAAGATTGACCAAAGTAAAGTATGCAATTCGAAATTCAAGCCAAAATGTGTCCATTTTGTAGTTTGTGAATATTATATAGAATTAGAATAGTGTCATGAACCTTTTTATCAATGATTGAAGAAAATAATACCTATGACAATTTCCTAAAGATAGCTTAATTGTTAAAGGTTTTTGACTATGTTTTCACCCAAAATGCTCCAAAACTACCATTTCTAGTACAAGTACCAAATTTAGAAAAAAAAATAAAATTTGGATACATGTAACCATGAGATCTTGTATTACGTTGGTTTAAGAAGATGTAAATAAGTTTTAGAAATTTCCACCATGTGGATTTCAGCTGATAAAAGTCCTTTTTTTGGCCTTGTGAAAAAATAGGAAGTTGCACTTTACAAGGTTACATTTGTATGAAAAATGTCCAAATTGGTAGTTAATATTTGGATTCATTCTTCAAGGCAAGTTGGCTACATGCTTAAAAAATTTCAAATCATTTGGAATTGTACAACATATAGGAAAAAAAAATAGTAAGTGCAAAGAAGTAGAGAATGAATCAAAATACTAAATTGTCAAGAATTTAGTTATGAAATTGAAAAATGTCAATTCTAATAGTTGTAATGTTGTAATGAACAATTTACATCATATAATTTTATTTTTTTCAAAATATTGAAAATTGAGTAAAACAAAGGGCTTCAAAGTTTATTTTAGAGTAGAGATTCCATAACTATCTACAAACTAAAACTCCTCGTAACTTTCATCTCATTAATCAAAATGAAATGATTTGAATATATATATATTTCAAATTTTTACTTCCTAAAAAAGTGATTTTTTAAGAATTTTTTGACCTACCTGAAGAGCAATGAAAATTACATATTGTTGACAAAATATTATTGAAGAATTACACATTATTGAAGAAAGTTCAACTTTCCTTTCTATTCTGATTATTCCTATATACTTGGAAAAATATTTACTTATTTTCCACAATCTTGAAGGACATTTTTGGACTGTTGTTGCAGCCATGTAAGAACTTCAGGAAAATACACTAACATCTAAGGGGATGAGTATTTTTCCACCTTATAATCTTCATTTATGATCTTTGTTTCTAAAATATATATATTTTGCTTTGACCACCAATAATGTGTGTTTTTGTTTTTGTTTTTATAACCAAATGACAATAATATACCTTAATTATTCTAATATTTGTCATTCTCTTCACTAGCAAAAAAGAGGTCTTAGAGTACCATTGAATAGTATCCAAGTGTAGTGCCCAAGGTTAGTGCCTTAGGTCCATATTGGCACCAAGTGAGTGCCAATGTGGATCTTGGGCACCATGTTGTGGCACTATTATTTGGTATCCTTAAACCACCCTTTTTTACTACATATAGTATTTGCAATAGGAATTGTATATCCCATAAGTTTAAATGTATGCATGCAACCAGAAGGGAATGACAATGGATTATCCAACATAAAGTAGAGTAGCCCATTTCTAACACTAAGGTGGGCCCTCCCAAATGCGCCACTACCCCTAAACCGCCATCTTCACTCTATGTACATCTTCAAAATCAACTATGTACCTATGTGGAAAGAACTCTCTCAAAATCAAACTTTGTTCCTTCATAACTTTTGCATATAGTATCTAAATGTCACATTCTTTGGTACATCATAACCTTCTTTTCACTTGCCAATAAAGGAAAAATGAATATTTGAACAATTTATTAATAATAATTAGGCACATTAGCAAATACTAGTTGTTTTGGGGGTAACCAACTTATATCTTGAACCAATCTTGGAAATGTGTTGATATAGAAAGTCCAAATTGTTCAGCTTACTTACATGAATGCAAACCCTATTTGGGGTACACCATATATTTGAACTTCACAAATTCATAGCATATTCATATGCATTCAGAAAATTATAATTTATCTGTTGAAAATTAATGATTTTCAATTTCCAATGTGTTAAAAATAATTTCATGTGTTGATTCCACCTCCAAGTAACTACGTGTAAGTGCTTTAAGAACTTGGAAACTGGACGGATCCATTGCAGCAAGTTAGTACTGAGCTCAGCACCGAAAAGGTTACTTAGATTGCGGCATTTATTGAGCCTGCGAAAAGACAAGATGCGCCAGGGATGGATAAATGCGATACAAAGGTCGTATTTGGGTCGGTAGATAAGGCAATTTTATTTTATTTAACCCACGGAGGCCGATGAAAGACAAAGAATCTCTTCATGTAGGATAGAAGTGCAACTAAGGTAAACCATCTCATTGCGGTCAGAATTTGAGTAGGTCCCATTGTGGTCAAAATATTAATGGTGGTGTACATTTGAGAGCTCAAATGTACACCACCATTAATATTTTGACCACAATGGGACCTACTCAAATTATGACCGCAATGGGATGGTTTACCTTATTCATCTTTCAAATTTTGTGTGGAAAGGGAAGATCTTCTGGAGTAGTTTGTCTTTCAATGAGTGCTTTTTCATTTTTTAAGCCAACAATTCACACAATACCAGAACAATTGATTTCCATGGTGATCAACTCATTGTTTAATCCCTAAATGCCCAAGGCACCCAATTTGGGTGTCAACAAAACTTTGATGTTAAATAAAACCTAACCATAATGCTATTTTTAGTAGTTTATATTTAAAAAATATATTTTTGAAGTCTAGTTTTAGCATCAAAAATCTGATTTTGAAGATGATTGATTATGATTTTTCTATTCAAGATTTTTGAGCAAGGGTGTCCATTGCAGTCTTGACATTATGTAGTATTGAGGGCTCTTGAAAATGAGCCTCAATTACACTAGAGCTTGGAGAAAAACACACATTAGAAATCCATTTAAAAGAATTATAAACTAGATTTTGAGAAGTCATGAATTGATTGGGGTTATGCATGTTAGGCCCTTTATCCTCATATTTTTTTGGTGATCAACTTTTTAGATTTGATGTGTGAAAAGAAGGTTGAAAGACTTCAAATCACTTTCACAATTTTAACACCCTCATGATCAAACATTATAATCTTTCAATCTATAAGTAATATTGTTGTGTTTTCTTTCCTATGTGATCTCTAGCATGTCTAGTTTGAGTTTGTACGGTTACAATTCAAAAAAAACTGATACTACTAATCAAAAAATTGACTTTTTATTCAATTGTGAGCAAATTCTTAAGTCTAAGGGGTTAAGGGCTAAAGCTTGTCCATCAATAGGGCCAAGGCGAACCACCCCCTCATGCGTCCACCTTAAGTCATTCCACAGGTGCATGTAAAAAAAAAACTCCTACTTTGTGCTTCATTAATTTATCTTCTCTACATATCCTAGATAATTTGAGGCTTCTAATTGCAAATAAAAATTCAAAATTTACAAATTTTATCATGTGTGGCAAATTAAAAAATTCAGCATTTTTCCTTAGGGACAAGCAAGAGGTTAGATCACCTCGCCCATCAATAGCATAGAATCCACCCTTGATATCTATTAACACTTCAGAGCAAGGAAACTTGTACTATTTATGTGGTTTTAACACTTTAACCCCTAAAGAACAAAACTACGTTCTTTTGGCAATATAGCAATTTTGGGCAGCTCACTATGAATGGAATATTTATTTATTTTTCTTTAAAATTTTCACACTACATGCGAATGAGGGTTTTCTTTAAAGCCCAACAATTTTTATAACTTTTGGCTGCATAGTTAAAAAATTATTGTATGATATGTATTTTTTTTTTACATCTAGGGAGTCTATGCAAATTAGATTTATTTTTTTTAATTTAAAAAAAATTATATATAGAAAGTCTTGAATCATTCTATTTTTATTAATGAGATGAAAGTTACAAGGAATTTTTGTTCTCTATTCTAAAAGTAATTTAAAAATCCTTTATTTAACTCAATTTTTAATATTTGTGGAAAAAAAAAAAGGAATTATAGCATGTAGATTATTTATCACAACGTTACAACCATTGGGATTGACATTTTTTAATTCCATAACTAAATTCTTAACAATTTAGTATTTTGAATCATTATCTACTTATTGTTTTTTTCCTATATGTTGTACAATTCCAAATGATTTGAAAATTTTCAAGCATGTAGCCAACTTGCCTTGAAGAATGAATTAAAAGAAGCACCACCATCATAGACATTTTTTCATACAAATATGACATTGTGAAGTGCAGCTGCCCGTTTTTTTGCAAGGCCCAAAAAAGGATTTTTTTTTTTAGTTCAAACACTAATATCTTGCAATCTACATGGTAGAAATTTCTGAATTTTTTTTTCATGTCTTTTCAAACTAGTGTACTACAAGATCCTATGGATACATGTGTCCAAAAATAATTTTAATAAAATAACTTGGTACTTGTACTAGAAATGATAGTTTTTGAGTCTTTTGGATGAAAACATAATCAAGGAACTTTAAAGGTTAACACTTATGGAGGGTAGGATAGACAATTTGTAATACTTATGTGACGCTTTGGAATAAACAACAATAACATTTTGATAAACAAAGGATGAAAATACATAAAAGATAAATGTCATAGTACATCTAAGCATAACGAAGGAACAAATCTAAAGTAGTTTGATGAGATTCTTGTGCATGCTAAGATCCTATTTCCTTTTGAAGTGTCCAAATGCTTTGGATGAGAGGTGTAACATCAATGGGTCTTTATTTCAAAATCAAGGGAGGTTGATGCAAGGGATTGAAGTTTAAATCCCAGAGAAGTTGATGGAGTTTATGGCTAGTATTGTCTACATGATGTAGAATGGATGATATATGAAGATATTTTGAGCTATATACAGTATTATTAATATCAACCACAACATGATTTATACAATACATGATAAACCTAGTTTAATTTCATCCAAGTTATAAATTTTTATAGCCTTACTTTCATCCAAATAAATACTTATTAAAGAAGGGAACATAATTTTTATAAATTTTCTTAATTGTAAACAATTATCACTTATTAGTGTATTTTTAAATTTTTTGGGGGAAGTGCAATTTTACTTAACCCCTAAAGTCTGAAGGTCTTTTTTTTTTAATCAAAAAACACTCAGCTGCCATTTCTATTGCCAAGAGAAAAAACTTTAAAAATTGTTTTTCTTTGCATATCTAACCATATATACTTGCACTAGACTAGTATAAAAATGTGTGGTAGAATTTTCAGAAACTCTAACATTGTAGATTGCAAGATATTTGCATTTAAAGTGAGGAAAACAAGTTTTTTACACCTTGCTTAACTAGATTATTTGACCTTAAATCTTCTTAACTTAAATTTTTTGCACTACTAAATTTTTATGGTGAAAAATCAAGTTGAAATTTTTTATTTAAAATTCAACAAAAATTTATTTAATTTTCAATCATTAAAAATTTGTTAAGTTAAAGTATGTTCAGAATTGAAGGAAAAACTAAATCATTAATAGCTTTAAGATGGAATTGAAATACAATAATTCCAGTGGTGAGATTGTTCTAATGAGCAAAATTAACCATATTCAACAATTTTGTTTGAAAAATTATAAAAACTGCATACAAAAACAAATTCTGTAAGTTATTTTTTCAAGAAGGTGCTTAGATTGTTTAAAAGGCAAAATTATCCATAATTTACTCATCTCTAGTCCAAATAGATGAATCAAAGTTTTGGATTTAGACAACAATATAATCTTTGAAAAAAAAATTAAAATTAAAAAAATTCAATTTTTTGTGATTTTATTTGGGCTGCCCCTTGAGTTGCTTTTTGGACTTACGGTGGCATAACTTTTGTTCCTGGGCACCAATTGAAAAAAATTTACGTTCTTATAAAGTTAACCTGATTTCCAAAAAAAACTCCTAATTGTTTCAAAAAATAATGTCAAAAATTGAAAATTATGGAGTAATTTATTCAATAATTCTTAAAAAAAAATAGCCAATGTTTTTTGGCCACTATGACCAACTCATAAAAAGTTGTACATTAAAAAATAAAAATGGTACCATATCAAATTTTAGCTTTAATTACACTCATATTCACCAATTTACATTTCTTTGAACTTAGTCACAATTGATGGAATACTTGTACAAAAATGCAACTAAATCACAAAAAATTCAAAAAAATCCTTTGACATGGATACTTTTAAAGTACCCCTAGGTTTAATAATGTGAAGGTTGCTCCTATTTATAATAAAGTAGGGACCTTTTTTTCCAACAACCAATCACCCTCACTGTACACCTAAACACACATATGAAAATTTCCTTAAGAGAGCATGTTACAAAAGTGATGGAATCAGAAAGAAGAAGTTAAAAATTTTCATTCAAGAAAAGTTGGGGATGTTGACTTGATGTCACATGCATTCATGGAGGCCAACTATGCAACCTTCTTTTAATATGATGAATACTACATAAACCTAAAGTCCAATCTTCTATTAAAATGAATACTAGTTAAAACTATTGTCTAGTCTTCCATTGCTATGAGTAATAACTAAATCCACAAGATTCATATGATTATAGAGGTAATGGAGTTAGATAAAATTAATTTCAAATTAAAAAGTTTAGGATGTTGAACTTGATGTCATAATTATAGAAGTCAATTTTCCATTACTATGACTAATAATTAGGCCTACAAAATTTATGTGATCATAGAAGTGATGGAGTTAGACAATTCAATTTGAAATTGATCTACAGAAAATATAAGATGTTGCATTTGATGTCACATTTGTAGACTCCAACCTTCCATCACGATGAATACTAATTAAATTTGCAATCCAATCATCAATTACTATAAATACTAGATAAAACTACTATCCAACTTTTCAACATTATAAGTGATGATTAAACCTATTAGAATTAGGTGATTATAGGCGGGATGGAGTTAGACAAAATGAATTTGAAATTTGGTTCAAGAAAAATTATATATGTTGAATTTGATATCACATTCATGGAGTCTAATTTTCCATCACTATGAATATTTTTTAAACATACAATCTAAACTTCCATTACTGTGAGTATTAATTAAACATATGAGATTGACGTTACCTTAGAATTGATGGAGTTGGACAAAATTAATTTCAAAGTTTGATTCAAAAAATGTTGGAGATGTTCAATTTGAAGTCATGTTCATAAAGTCTAGTTTTCCATCACTATGAGTAAAAACTAAGCCTATGATATTTATGTAATCATAAAAGTGATGAGGTTAGACCAAATGAATTTTAAATTTGGATTCAAGAAAAGTTCACTACTAGAAAATTTGTGTCCAAATCAACAAAAGAATTAGCAAAAAAGTGTTGATTTCATTTCTTGATTTCGTTGCGTTGGTTTGGAGGTGTTCAACAAAAATTTGTTGATTTTTTTGTTGAATTGGTCAAGTGCAAAAAAAAAAACAAAAAAAAAAACTCATTACAATCCAATTAGAGGAATCAAAGTTGACACGTGGCAAATACTACATTAGCATAAGCTCCAAAGAAACTTGCCCTCTAAACAAGAGCACGCACCAAGGGGCTTTGGACCTTTGACTTCGTGGTAGAGTTCAAAGGTCGTTGACTATTGCACCATGCATGGATTTAGTTGACTAGGTGTGGTATAGTATTTTATTTATTTAGTTTTTGTGGCAGTTTTGCAATTGTTTTTCATTTGCTTTGAAAAATTAGCATACTTTGGAGGTCATATTGGCATAGTAGAACAACTTTTATAACAAACTTTTAACTAAGAAAAGTTGAAAAATCAAGATGAATTTTACATCCCAAAATTTGTTTGTGATTTTGAGTGCTCCAATCAAAAGTTAAGAACAAAATTCAGAGAAGATGTTTAAAAATGTCAAAGAAAATGTCCATTCCAACCCCTCTCTAAACTTTGTCCTTAACTTATGATTAGACACTAAAATCTCAAACATATTTTTGTGTATGAAATTTAGCTTTAGCTTTTTTAGGTCAAAGGTTTTTGAATTTTGATTTTATTATGCCAAAATGGTTGCCAAGGTCTATTGATTTCAAAAATCACCAAATTGTGAATGAAAAATATTTGTATTGTACATAGAATTCTAACTATGGTGATTTAAGCATTGTTCAAATGATGATTTATCAACATTTCAAAAGATTCCAAAAAATCTAATATAAATATGTTGATTTGGCCGTTGTACTATTCAATCAACAAAATTTATGTGACTTATTACGTTAACTTGTGCCGGCTCAACAATTTTTTTTGTAAAAACAGTTGTTATAGTAACTACTTCAACACAAATTTGTTGATTTTTTGTTGATTTGAACGTCATTATCTAATAGTGGTTAGAGATGTTGAATTTGATGTCATATATATGGAGTCCAATCTTCCATCACTAAGAATACTAATTTAACCTAGAGTCTAATCACTAGTAGAAAAGGAGATTAATTGTAGCAATGATAAAATGAATGTTTAGTAAAATACAAGTAAACATGAGAGTAAACATTGATTGCTTATTATTAAGTTGGTTCCAAAGCAGAAGTGTGGCAAACTATTGTAGTTAATCACGAATTCAAATGACTAATGAATGATGCCTTAATTAGACCTATAATAAAAATTGGTTTCATCTACATTTCACTTTGCATTTTTTTCGTTGATGTGGACCTCACCAAGTCCTACTTCAATTTTTTAGTCATAAACTCAACACAATAAATGACCACAAAAGAGTTGAGGAATGATTGCCACTAGGAGTCTAGGACAAGGTAAAAATTGAAGTAAATAATTTTCACTTTGGCGCGTCGAACAAGGACTACTCATAATTTAGTTGTGGTTCAATCATTTTTTGAATGACTACTTGATTACTATTTTAGTCATATAATTTCTAAATAAAATAAATAAAAAACTTCATTGTTTTGTAGTTATTGTTTAGTCATTTTTTAAGATGTAAATGGATTTCTAATAGCAAGGATTGCAAGTGGGAATATGGATTGCTTGTAGTCATATTGTAGTTTTCAAATAATGACTATGTGAAATCAATAACTACTAAATAGGTGTTTTATGAAAATCATTAAGATAATGTGGAAATTTTTGACAGATGAGATATTTGTAATTCCAACTTGGCACATCTAACTAGGATTCATGGCGTAGTATAGTTGTCATGTAGTCATTGTTTGCCAATCATTGTAGTCATAATGTAGTCATTTTTGAATCATGATGGCGAGTCACAAAATAAGTCATATGCCATTGAGTTAGTGGCATCTGACATGTGCCAAGTTGTGATTGCATCATGGCAACAAATGGTCGGCTTAGATTGCATCTTTAAGGGGTAGTAAACCTTAGACTACATTTTAGATCAACCACCTTTCTACTTCTATAGGCATTAACATGTGGCATATCATGATTGCATCTCATTGATTAGTTGTTACATAGATATTGATTAGTCATAGTACAATCATAGAATACAATGTGATGTGGCATTGTGGCAATTACACATTATATTTGTAGTTGCTTAAGGTGCATGGTAGGAATTTTGTCTCTTTTACTCATAGTTAGAGTTTAAATTAGCTGCTGCTTTCTAAGCATAGTCATCCCCTCTTAAGTGCAACAATTTACATTTGGTTGTTCTTGCTCCTTGCTAATCAACCTCTTCTCATTTTATTTTTTTAAAATTCTTCAAGTTTTGTAAGCAAAGGTTTAGATTAAGCATTGCTTCTTTAGTGTAGTAGTTTATATATTTTTTGTTTTTTGCATCTTGTTTTTGCTATTTATTGTTTGTTGGTTGCTTCTTGCTTCTTGCTATTTGTTCTTTTGTTGTTGGCTATTGGCTATTTTGTTTTTTTGTTTTTTTTGTTTTTTTGTTTTCATACTTTACATGCCTTTGTTAATTGTCTCAATTGAACTAATATAAATTTTGTACATATACATCAACATTTAATGAAAAAATTGAAGGTAATACCAAACTAATAGAAGATAACAAGTGCAAGTAGTCGGCTTTGCATTAGGAAATTTTTGTAGTTCCTTGGTGACTATTGCTTAATTTTGTTCAATCATATATTTTTCATTAAATATGTCTAATTCATTTTCAGTTGGTGGTTGGCCGTTGTTTTCAGTTGACCATTAAGAAAAAGGAATTTATAGCAATAGAGAAAAAAAAATTAGCCCAGTAAATGTTTGTGAGTTTCCAGCCGCAAGGAACTCCAATGGCAAATTAAATAGAATAAAAAATAAAATAAAAACACCCAACAAAGTGGTGTGCCTGATTAATGCAGGATAGATCTAATGAGCAATTTGAAAAAATATTAATATAATTGAAATAAATGTTGTTATTAAAATGCAAACATAATGGCAAAATTTTGCAATCTGATGTGGCAGGAAGGTGACCACATCAAATTACTCATTCTTAAATTTTTTTTGGCACTATCCACTATTCATCATTGACGATGAACAGTGACCAGTTCTCCTCAAAGGGGCTTTACATTCCCTTGAAGATAATTCCTCAAGGAAACAATCTCTTTGAGGTTTGAGTGTTTTTCCTAGTACACGGTGAAAATAAATAGTTTGAAACATAGTGCAATCATAGAGACATAGTGTAGTCTTAATGAAGTCGTAGTGCAATCATAGAGACATAGTGCAATTGTAGTGAAATCATATGCAATCAGAGAAATATAGTGTAGTTATAGTGAAGTCATACTATAATAATAGTGCAATCATAGAAATATAGTGTAGTTATAGTGCAGTCATACTATAATAATAGTACAATCATAGAAATATAGTGTAGTTATAGTGAAGTCATACTATAATAATAGTGCAATCATAGAAATATAGTGGAGTCATAGAAACATAGTGCAATCATTTCCTAGTAAAATAAAAAAATTACTCAATACAACTATGTTGAAATCCTCTTAATTCATGTTTTTATGTGTGCAACTACAAAAGAACTAATCAGTGACTGCACTAGTCATATACACTAATCGAGGAAGGCAGGCACTGCCTCTTTTGAGTGTATAGGTGACACAAATGTCACTATGCACTCAAGAAAAATAAAAAAAATTCGAATTTATTTATTTTTTCAATTATCCCCCTTGGTGAGCTCAATTTTTTTTAAATTAAATTAATTAAAAATCATTTTTCACCACCACCCCCCCCTCCCACCCTTTTGTAATTTTGAGGTGGGGGTGGGGGTGGCAATCAATATGGGATACATCCCATATCCGTGTGTGTATATATATATATATATATATATATATATATATATATATATATATATATATATATATATATATGTAGTTGTACATGTATCGTATCCCAAATTGTTTTTTTGAATCGACGGTGCTCCAAGGGGGTCTAATTTTTTTAACACAATCAACGGCCCTCATTGACCGGAATACCCAAACATGAAGTGACAGACTCTTTTTAGTGTATAGTGACTGCACTAGTCATATACACTAACTATTATGTAAACAACATATGACTTTAAAATAGATAATATTTAATTCAAAAAATATATTTAAATCACAAAATGGCAACCTAGCAACTTAGCATCCTACAAATAATATCAAACTCATAAATGGCTAAACAATGGTTGGGCTATCTTTGTTACATTGGATGGCATACACTATGTCATTCATTCTTTGTTAGTGGCTATTTCTAAATTAGCAACCATGTCAGACATTGTAAGTCACATTAGTGGTGCCTAGTCATCCATCATGTCCACTTCAACAAACACATTGTATGCCATAGACCATGGCAGCCAAGCTTAGTTAGCAATGTCATCCACATCAAAAGCCCCATCAATAGTTGGCGCTTACAAACTATCACAATATCAAAAAAATGAAAAAAAAATCGTCAAAAATATGCCTAACAAAAATAAATGACTTGTCTACAGTGTCTTAGAACCTAAAATTGATATTCAGTCATTGGTTAGCAGTGTCCTAATGACTGGTTTTGCAACCATTAATACCAATTATTAATAGCCTTTTTTCTACTAGTGAATGAGAGTCCAATCTTTCATCATTATAAGGAATAACTAAGCCTACAGGATTTAGATGATCATAAAAGTGATGGAATGAGACATAGTGAATTTGAAATTTTGGTTCAAGAAAAATTAAAGGAGTTGAATTTGATGTTTCATTCATGGAGTTCAATCTTCTCTCACAATGAATACTACTTAATACTACGGTCTAGTCTTCCATCCTTGTGAATAATAATTAAACCTACAAGATTTAAGGTAAACCAGGCCATTATGGTCAGATGATCCATAGTGTACACCTCATGATCCCATGATGGTTTTTCAGACCACAATCAATATCTAACCTGACACTTATGGAGTGATTAGTGACCTCATTAGGAACACCCAATTTTTTCAATGTAAATCATTGTAGGAAGTGGCTTTCCATGGCATTCTACATTAGAAATTATTATGACCACTTTCGGTGATTAAGATGAGCATATTGGATACACTTTTGGTTGGTTATGGGGCAGCATGTAGACCATGTTGGGAAGATCACTTCAAAAATACATAACTAATTCACACTTTGACTGAAAAATAAAGTTTCAATTGCTCTCACTATTTTTCACACTTATCTTTGTGTAGAAAAAAATTTGAAAAATTTGAGCAATGGCATGAGGGTAGACTCCAAATTCTTACCACAATGGGTTGTTTTACTTTAAATGTTCATAGAAGTGATGGAATTAGATAGAATGGATTTGAATTTTTGATTCAAGAAAGTTGAATGTTGAATTTGATTTTCTTTCAGAGAGTCCAATCTTCCATTACTATGTATACTAATTAAAATTGAAGTCCAATCTTCCATCCTTGTGAGTAATAATTAAACCTACAAAATTTTGGTGATCATAGAAGTGATGGAGTTAGATAGAATGAATTTGAATTTTTGTTCAAAAAAAGTTGGAGATGTTGAATTTGATGTCACTTTCATTCCAATCCAATCTTCCATCGCTATGATTACTAATTAAACCTATAGTTCAATCTTCCATTATCATAAATACTAATTAAAACTAGTGTTCCATCTTTTATCACTATGAGTAATAATGAAACCTATGAGGTACAAATGTATGGTTATTAAAAATGCATTCAACAAAAAAAAACATTTGAAATTATTCAAAAATTTAAAAAGAAGATCTAAAATCCTAATAATTTATGATCTTATTTCATAACAATTTTTTTTGGAAATGGCCATTTCTAATGCCAATATCCAAAAATAAATATAGTCAAATTTTTATAGTTTAATAATATTATTTTATTGTTCAATCATATATGTAGAGCTCTTATAAGTGACATTATGGATTGAAAAATTATACCATCAAGAACTTCAAGGCATGTGAATATCGTGCAATGAAACACTATCACAATAATATGGTGCCAACCTGCATGCTAACTTAGTAACAAAGATGACACTGACTATGCGGCATTGAAATGACCTTTGCTGGCAAAAAGGCATCAAAAATAATCTGGCCCAACTTTTTTGATGTAGTAGTGCAAATCAAAAGTCTTTTCTCTTGAGTATATTATTAGATATTGATATATAATATAAAATAATTTATGAAAGTTAAAATTTGAGAAATTATACTAACATGAAGATAATTGAGTTGAAGATCAAATTTCATTTCATGAAAAGAAGCTCAAGTGTGAGAAATTTTTGAAAAATATCATCTAGTGAATTGAATTTTTTTATATTATATAATTAATGATTTGCAAAACGCCTTTCTATGGAATTGAAAAATGTCAATCTTAGTAGCAAGATCAAGTTTGTAATCATCCTAAATTGTTCACAAATTTAGGTTTTGATAAATTATTAAAAATAAATTTTCCATACTATTTTTGCTTTAGATGACATAGTTGCTTGCAATGTACCTTCATTTCTTCATATCTTTTGTCTCTCTAATGAAATTTAAATGAATTGTAAGTCTTAAAATAGCTAATTAAATATCATTATGAATTAAAGTTTTAAAATCTATTATGAATTGACAATATATCATCTAAATTTATTTGTTTATTTTGTTTTGTAAAATTTCAGTCTTCAAATAAAAAACCATATAATTAATTACTCATGTGTCAAATTCTATGAAATTTTAGTGCATTAGAGGGGATTTGAGGGTATTAGAAGACCGTGAGTTCCAAAAAGTTCTGCTAAATATGCCTTTGTTGGTAGCTGTTATAGGAACACATGTGATGTAGCTTGGACATTGCCACGTCACTCATAAAAATTTCCATATGCAGATAGCATCATCAACTAAAATTAATTAAAAATGAAGGACAATGCAAAAAATCTATTACCAATCCATTGAGTCAATTACCTATCTATGATTTGACCTCCTACCATCAAGGAATATATTGATGGTCTAATGAGTAAATCAATTTATTGAGATTTTTACAATTGGAGGATAGGGAGGTTGTTTCTATAGTGAAATTCATTGTTTACTCAAGAATCTTCAAAGGGTATAGGATAAATTAAAGACGAAAGCTTCACCGCTTATTGTCAAAATAATAGAATTGTATTCAAAGCATAAATTTAGATGTCATTTAGACATAGGAGAATGAATTTTTCAAAAATTTTGAGCTAAGAAAAGCTAGAAAATAAATTTAAGTTTCAGCTCCAAAAATTCATTTATGATTAGAACCTCCAAAAAAAGTTATGAACAAAATTCAGAGAGGATTTTTAAAAATATCCAAAACAAAATGTTCCTTCCATCCAAAAATCTAAGGCAACAAATAGAAAATTTCCTCTATTGCCCAAAATGAGTTTCTGAATGAAATATAGTTTGATTTTCTAACTTTTAT
The DNA here is from genome assembly GCA_951230915.1 of Antitrichia curtipendula. Classification (NCBI taxonomy): domain Eukaryota; kingdom Viridiplantae; phylum Streptophyta; class Bryopsida; order Hypnales; family Leucodontaceae; genus Antitrichia; species Antitrichia curtipendula. The sequence continues at coordinate 5,439,205 of OX579641.1, forward strand.
TAGTCCAAATGTTTTTGAAAAAAAATAATTTACAATGCCAAAATAGAAGCAAAAGTCTGATGAATTTAAAAACACCAAATTGTGAAGGATTAAGGTCTATTTTTTAAAATCCTTTATATACAAAATGTTAGTAGCAATGTTTTAAACGTTGCCCAAATGAAAATCACTTATTTCAAATCTTATTCAGATTAACGTAAGAAGAATTTCAAACCAATTGGATCAATTTGTAATGACTATCCAAAACTGCACTCAACTCAAAAAAATGATGTCTCAAAAAAAATTTTAATCACAATTTGGATTGGTTTGAAAATTTTTAGGCATCGATTGGTAGTGAATCATATTTTTTTAGTAAATATTTTACAAGAACCGTATTCAATAAATATTGCATTGGGAAGGGCATGCCCCAAAGTGGATATTGGTTTGAAATCATGCCTCAAGGCTTTAAAGGTTAATTAATTATTTAGCATTAATATGACAATACTACCCTACTATTATAATACAAGAACATTCTAAAATATTTTAAATATTATGAATGTGTGAATTAGAGTCCAAAGATTCCCAAAAGATTCCAAATAGATTTTTAAATTTCCTAAAAAAAATCACAAAATTATGTTGAGTTCATTAAGTCATGACTGTTGTTGTCCAAACCAACAAAATATTGTTGGTTTGGGACCAATAAAAAATATTGTACATTGAATCAAGAGAAAACATTAAACATTCTATTTTGGTACCACTATAATTGTATTGGTTTTGTCATAGTTTTGAACAGTCTTCTAGTTGTGTAACTTCATTTCCCATATTGTTTTAGTTCAAAGTTTTTTGAGAAAAGTTATTCTACTTTGCCTAAATGTAGTTTGAAATTTTATTTTGAACAAGATTTCTGCTTTTGAGTTCATTATGAGTGGTTGGGATCTTACTAATCCTAATTCATATATTCCACATGGGTTGTTTAATGTACTACTACTCCACTTGTTTAAAGTTATTTTCTTCTTGTCTCTCCACACTCACAATGAAAGGCTTTTAAAGCTATGTATCATGGTTGCTAATCTTGTTAGATCTTTTCGAATGTAAAGTTGATTTTTGATTATTAACATTTTAATGTGTCAAAGTTTAATTAACTTGTTGTTTAGAAACATCATGTCAAATTTGAGGCCATCAGCCTACCAATTATCAACTTTTTTGAGACATGCTCATAAGCTTTCCAAGAAGAATCCACTAAGTGGAAACTTCTGGAATTTCTAAGGAGAGCAAAGATGAGAATTAGATTGAAACAATCTTCCCAGAGGTCTCAAATCCCCTCTAATACTTATAGATGTTGATTTGGTAGACCTTTCAAAGACTTTTAATAATCAAAGTCAAAAAATCTAATAGTAACAAGTTCCCCAAACAATCAACTTTTTAGATGCTTGAAATTTAAGGGATTAATTTAAAGGACTAAAATCCAAGTGTCAAAGGTTGAAATTCAAGTAGCATACAAATTGAAGGGAAGTACATTGTATCACTTAGTCAAAGATCACGCACCACAAGTTTGTAGCTAAAGTGAATAAGCATTGACACTAGAGCAAAAAAATGTATAATTATATATATATATATATATATATATATAATTATAATTTTATTAAATTTTAAATTTTATTTATTTACTTGTTTTGTGGAAAATAAGTTGAAAATTTTATAATATTTTCCTAATGTGTTTGTATTCACTATTAAATTTTCAAATTCCTTACTAGACATGTTTGTTGAAATTAACATACCCATACAAGATTTAGGTGTTCATAATTTACTCCCAATATCTAATTTTATCTTTAAATTCAACAATTAAGAATTATGAACTCCATATTCCTAATTCACTAAGATGTAAACATCCAAAAATACAGGTGTACACATTTATGCTAAGTATACTTCCATTGAAGTTGTCTCTCCAACAACACTGTTAGCATGTGAGCATAGAAATCTAAGCATATATATAAGTAGATATCCTAGAGCCATTGACATAAACATTTATGATATAGGAATATCTATAACTATAATTATGGAAGGTTTTTATAATATAGACACCTATAGTCTTCAAGGCTCATGTGTTCATGATCCTGAACTCACATAATAACAATCCTCAGTTCCTCACCCACCAAAATGCTATTAAATGGTTCCATTATTAAATTGCAATTTGGTATATTGTTTATTCTTTAGATTTAGATTTTATGACCAGACTGTTTGTTGGTTTTAAAGGCCTAGAAAATTTCCACTTTGAAAATTGATAGTATTACATGTTTTATCCAAAAAAAATATATTTTTCAAAATTTGTGATTTTCAATTGTAAATATCAAAAAAATATTTTTTCTTCATAAAGGTGCTTTCAACTATATATGTTGAATTGTTTATTTTGACAATTCAACATATGTATATGGATGTTTTAAGTTTAGATGATCTTTTTCAAAAATACTTTATACTTGAGCTTCTTTTCAACTATTAAAACTTGATTTTCAACTCAATTATCTTTTCTTCAATGTAATTTCTCAAAATTTTTAACTTTTGTGCATTATTTTATATTACATTTCAGCATTTAATTACTCTAAAAGAAAGGCCACATGTTTGATCTACTATTGCATTGACCAATGTATAGAAAGATAAAATTTAAATTCAAAAATGATTGATAGGCTGATTTTTAATTAGTTTTAATTCACTTATTCATTGAATTCATTTTCAAGGGATCATTCTTTAATTGAGAAGTTAGTTTTTGATGTCAATCCTATCCTTTGAATTACAAAATATTTGTAAACATGATTCTTGAAGACATATAACTATGTGGACATAAGGTGTGAAACTTATGAATTATTGAGTATTTTTGGTTTAAATTTTTTTAAATTTTTTTTACTTTTCTTTTGGTTGTGGCAACGACATAGGGATACTCTAGTACATATTGAATGCAAGGAGTTTCAAGATGGAAAAAAAACTAACTAAATTGCTAACTATTTGGGTGTACAAGAACTTGATAAACTCAAAATTCTAAGTCTAAAGATTTCACACCAAGGGCGTGGAGGTAGACATAGAGATTATAGTTGAGATTTTAGTATAGAAATTGATGTTTTGGTAAGAAATCTATGTCATGTTTTTTTAATTTATTTCCTAGGAAATGTGAGGTTTGAGTATTAATGCCTAAATGCCCAAAGCACCAAATTTGATTACAAAAATAACATATATACATATATGGATTTGTACAAACAAATCCAAATATTCCAACTTTTTTTTGGAAGAAAGAAGATCATTTTTGAAATTGCTTGGATTGTTTGCATTTGGATTTAAACAAACACAACTTATAAACCTTGCTATACTTAGGGTATTAGAGTTGCATGAAATAAAATTTGATGTGAAGACTATGACTATGACAATATAAAAGACCATTGTAAAAATATCAAAAAAATAAATTACAAGTATGACGTCACTAGGGATTGCTCCCAAAAAATCCATCATTGTTTTATGATTGAATGAAAAGAAATCATGTCAGAATTAACTGCAAGTGTATTAAATTGTTTTTTTAAATGCCCATGTTGGAATTTCAGACACTTTGAATCATGAAGATAGATCTCATGGGAAGAGATGGTGACAACAATTTCAATGGAAAGGGCTATAGAAGTACCTATATATGATAATTTAAGCATTTGAGCCTTTAGGGTATGGGAAATTTGTTGAGAGATTAATGTGTGCAAGCATAAGGATGCGGAAGAATGGAAAAAAACGCAAAAGAAAAAAAAATTCCAAAAATGAATATTTTATTCAATATGAATGTGGATTTTTCATTAGGATGTACTCATTCTGGTCTCATAGATTCACCTATTATGGTTAGCTTTGGCACTTCATCCTAAGCAAGGAGGGAAGAGAAATGAGTGGATGAAAAGGTTGAATCAAATAATCTTTTTCAATGAATAGTGCATGCAACTATTTTTCACAACAAATCACCCTATAAAGCGAACATGGATGGCTATCCAAAATAGATACTTCTACCTTGTATGCCATCATCCAATCAACTATATTTGCTTGAGATGTCTATAGTATTATTGTATAGTGTGGCAATTATGGTGTGTTTCATAGTTGATATTGATTCATCTTCTACATCAAAATTATCAACATGCTTTTAAGTATTTGACTTAGTGTGGTGAAAAACAATTTACATAGGTATAGGTATAAGGAGATTCTTCCCCAAATTGTATTATAAATGTACCAAAAAACTTTTAAAAAAATTACTACAAATTTCAATCTTGATTGGTATATTTCAAATTTGAAGCACTAATGTTAGTAATGTAGGTCAATGGCCCTCATAGAAGTAGACTTTTACTATCATGATCACATTTATTGTTTAGAAGTTTTTGGTATTTTCAAAGAATTTTACCCCCTACAATTCTTTGACTATGTTTTTACCAAAAATGCTTCAAAACTGTCATTTTTAGTACAAGAACGAAATTTTAGAAAAAACAACATTTTTGGACACATGTATCCATAGGATCTTGTAGTATGCTCGTTTGAAAAGACGTGGAAAAAATTTCAGAGATTTCCACCATGTATATTGCAAGATATTAGCATTTCAATTGACAAAAATCCTTTTCTTGGCCCTACAAAAAGCAGGACAGGTGCACTTCACAAGGTCACATTTATATGAAAAAAATGTCCAAAATGGTGGTGCTTCTTTGGATTTGTTCTTTAAGTCAAGTTGGACACATGCTTGAAAGATTTCAGATCATTTGGAATTTTACAACATATAGGAAAAATACAATAAATAGAAAGAAGTAGAGGATGATTCAAAATACTAAATTCTTAAGGATTTAGTTATGAAATTAAAAAAATGCCAATCCAAATGGCTTTAAAGTTGTAATAAAAAATCTGTAGTATTTTTATTTTTTTCCAAATATATTAAAAATTAAGCTAAATAAAGAATTTAAATTTTATTTTAGAGTAGAGAATCTATAATTGCTTGCAAACTAAAACTTGTCATCAATCAAAATGGAATGGTTCAAAACTTTCCACATATACATTATAAATCTAGAAATAAATTCAAATTTTTATTTAAGATAAAGATGATTTTTTTTAATGTGCCCAGACTGCCAAACTAAAGAAAAAAAATACATATCATACAATAACTTTTAACTATGTAGTTTAAAATTGATGGGCTTTAAAAAACAAACTTGTCCACATATTGTATGAAAATTTCAAAGAAAAAAATAAAAACTCCATTTGTAGTGAGCTACCCAAAATTGCTATGGTGCCATAAAATGTAGTTTGATCCTTCAGGGGTTAAGTTGAGCAAAAATATTTCAAAGCCAAGTTCAAAACTATGCATAGCTTGTCAAAAAAAGATCCTATATATTAGCTGAATCAAAATAATTAATCCTAAAGGACAAAGGATTTCAAGTTTGAAAATTTTGACAAAGGATTTCAAGTTTGAAATTGTGTTTTATAAAAATATGTAATTCATATGAGTCCATGTGTTATGTCAATAGAATTAGTGAAGAACCTTGTAAGTGTAGCTCAAAATTTAATACAAATCAAACAAAAAAGATGTCCACCAACACTTTTAATTATTCAAATTGACACAAAAAATATGAGGCCAAAATTGGACATTTTAGCTTTTAGGGACTAAATAGAAAATTACTCCAATTATATAATGCTTGATGTGAAATTCCTCCATATTTCTAGAACTCCTCTAAGTTGTCTCTAGTTTATTTCTAGTTCTCAATTCATGCTCTTCCAATCCTAAAGATTATATTAGAAGTTTTCTTCACATGTTGAAATTGTTGTGAATGGTACCTACAATTTCAAGTATGTAGCACAACTCCTTGTGAGAGAGGCTTCTCACACAATTTTTTTTTGAAAAAATCACTTGTTTATAGAAAATGTAATCATGACAATCAAAACTCATTGACCTTCTCAACAACCAATGTTTTTTAGAAGTTTTCATTCTGAAAACCAAAAATCAGGATCATCTTTGTCCAAAATTTTGAAGAAATTGACTCTAAATCCAATAACTCACACCAATTGCTATATTGCTAATAACATACAACTTTTCACCTTGTTTTAGGTGGCTAAAAATATTATAAAACAACATTATTTATTCCTCAAAATTTAGGATTCATATTGAAATCTCAACTCCTATTTGTCAAATTTTTAATCCTATCAATAGCTTTTCACATTCACTTCACCACCATAACATTGTACAACCTAACAATGGTCCTCCCATGCCAAGAAGGTATTTTGTTTTGCTTCATATCTGAAAGGGATTTAAACATAATTTAAAGATTGGAATTGATTGAGGAGTCATCTCAGGAGTCATCAATATGACAATTTTGTTCAAAGGGGCGGGGGGCTTTCAAGGATGTAAAAGGATCCTTTGCCTCATTGATAAATAATGTTATGTACCTTTCATATACACAAAATAGTGAAATTAGATTGCTTTATCCTCCAAAAGTTACTAAACAAGACATCAACGTTAATAAATACTTCTACAAGTTTTTCCATTTGCATACATAGAGGTCCATGAAACCTAGTTATAACAACACCTAATTCAAAAGTAGTACTCCCAACATTCCAAAATTATTTTGGGTTTTAAAAATCAGAAATGGCGAGATTAGTGTGTGAGTAGCTCCTATTTTTAAAGGATTGTGTAGTTATTATAGCTTCTCTAAACCCCAATAGGCGTGAAAGAATGAAAATCAATAGTGAAGCAGTGCATGTTGAAAATGTGCGACAAAATTGACAAATTTTTGCCTTTTTTATAACTACTCTAGTGGTATTAATTTTGATCATTCTCCAAGCAACGTTGGTATAGTGATATCCATTGACATCCTCTGTATTCAATTTCAACAATGTCCTGTAATTCAAGTCCAAGAAATTCTTAGGAAGAGATTTATTAATAGCATTTTTGTATAGTTGTGGGTTGAATTCTTTGCCTTTGGTTTGTTAGAGGTTGTATTTTGATTCCCCCTATAGAAATTAAATTGTTATATAGTCTCTTGGAGTGTAGTATCTACAAATTATTTTGCTTCAGGGTGTTCGAACTAGCTTTAGTTGTTGTCCGTTAAGTTGTAGAGAGCCAATTTTGAATTTAATTTGGGACAATTATATTTAAAAACCTCAAATTTATTTAGAAACAAAGGGAGTACATTATTGAACAATAATAATAAATGTTTATATAGTGTCAAATGTCAAGGATTTAGTGAGGGGCAACCTAATTTCACTATTTAATATACAGGAGGATGCTTGATAAGCACCCCTACTCTAAAAGAAACCTCTAACTCAAAGGTACATTTATTTTTTCAATGTACCAATTATAGCATACACTTCAAGTGGAGTCCGGGTCGCTTTTAGTGATCCTTGCGTTTTGACTTCAAAAATTTGTAACTAATTCCATGAAGGTCCAAAAAATATGAAACCACTTAAGTTAGAGGCCAATTCCATTTTTCAATGAGTTTAGCTTTTTCAAATGCAATCATCTCTTAACCTTGGAATGACTCAAGGGTGTTGGGGTTGCTGGTGTAACTGAATCTCTGTGTTCTTAAAAAAAGAAATGCTTTCAATGAGGGCAATTCCTACCTTTTGATGACTAAGGTAGAACAACTCATCATGGTCAAATGATCCATGGCGGACACCTAAAGAATGGCCATGTGATGATTTTTCTCAGTTTATGAGATTTAGGCCACAATCAATGTCTTACCTAACACTAATAAAAAAATTAGTAACTTCATTAGGACCACCAAGCTATTTCAATTGAAATCCTTGTAGAGTTGTAGGAAGTGATTATTTAAGGCCGTCGAGGTTTGAAAATATTGTGATTGCTTTAGAAGAGTAAGGTGAGCATTATGGATATAGTTGCATGTTGGTTTTGGAGTAGTCTACATACTCTTTTGGATAGAACACTTCAAAAAATCATAGCAATTTTATACTTTGTTGAAAAAATACAATTTCAATTGTTTTCACTGTTTCTCACACTTGTCTATATGAGGGGAATTTTTAAAAAGAATTTAGCCATGGCATGAGGACAAACTAGCAATTTTGACCATGATGGGCTATTTTACCTTATAACATTCAATAAGGTAGAAGGCTTAGAAAATGCTCATCTAAGGGAAAAAAGTCTTCTCTGTAGAAATAGATGAATCCAAAGACTTTTTTTTTGTAGGAAAAAGAAAAATGGGGAACACAACAATGGAAATTTTAATTTTAATTTTCTGACTTGGAATGAAGAAGATATGAATTTCCAAAGTTAGAGGTGCCTAGGTCCCTATTAATGCTCATAGGTGCGATTGTGATGAATCAGAACATGCCTTTGAATGGAGCAAGTGAGTTTAACTATATTTTCCATTCAATTCACTCCCTATTGTAAATCAAAATTTATTGCAATCCCTAAACGCCCTAAGGTTTTCTTACATAGTTTCAAGTCCAATTCAAAGTGCTGTAATTTTTTCATCTGATGTTTGAACTCAATAAAACTTGAAAAACTTGTGCTCTCTCTTCTAGTTTGTGTAGTAAAATTTTTAGAACAATCCAAGATGTACTGATGTTTTGGAAGCCAATCAAAGTTCACAAGTTCAATTTGAGTCCACCAAATTGCATGTGATGGTTGCAACTTTGGGGGCTTGTATCTACATCACCAAATGTTTGTATTCAATAAAATTTGTTGGATTATGGTCCCCTTGCAATCTAGTTATTGTGGTAAAATTTTCATGTCAATCCAAGTTTTTTTGAATGTTTGGGAGCAATTCGAAGTTCAAAATTCCAACATTTTGGATTATAGTAAACTTTGGCGATTTGTTTCTTCATACAATGTCCATTTTCAATCAATTATTTTGCAAAAGTTGCACATACTAGTTTAGTTTGTGTAGCTAAAATTTCACATCAATCCAAGAAGTTATGAGTGATTGAGAAGCATTTTAGTAGGAGGTTCAATTTCAGATGTGTTTTTTGCAATTTTTTTTGCAATTTTTTTTGCAATTTTTTGACATTTCAATGCCATTTTGTAGACCTTACCAAATTCAAGACTTTATTATGAGCAAAATCACATGTGATGGTAAACCATGTCACCTGCTCAGTAGCCTAAAACCACACACATGGGATGACAGTTTCTCACCACTCAAAGTCACTCTCATTTCTACATCTATGTGCACTGTTTTGGGCACTTTTGTAGGGGTGGTTCTTAATGTCCGAACTGTTTTTGAGCCTCCTCCTTTAGCAAGGATTGCCCTTTCTTGGACGGAATGGTGTAGAATATTTCACAATCATTAGTAACTACAAGGACAGATATCAAAAATTGTTAGAATTGTAATGACTACGTTGTGTAAAGTCAGTGGGTCACAATTACACATGACTGGGTCAGTAGCAAAGAAAAGTTTTTTAACTTTTTAGAAAAACTTCAAAATCAAATTCAATTCCTAGAAAAATATATATACAATAATGGAATTTCTTCACTTTGCTTCCCAAGTTGTTCATATTTTGTGTTTAGAATTGTGAAATTAAGCTTTTAATTTACATATGGGAACGTAGAAGGTGAAACAACCCATGTGAGATATGTAAATTAAAATTAGTAGGAGCTCTTGAACCACTTATAGTTAAATAAAAATGAAAAAGTGTATTTAACCCCTAAAGCCCCAAGGCCTTTTCTCCATCAAAACACACTCAAAACTGCCACTTCTATTGCAAAGAGAAAAGAACTATAAAAATTGTTTTTTTTTGCATATCTAACCGTAGGATCTTATACTAGACTAGTATGAGAATGTATGCAATAAATTTCAGAAACTTTGACCGCATAGATTGCAAGATATTTGCATTCAAAGTGAAGAAAACAAGTTTTTTTGCACCTTGCTTGACTAGATTTTTGGGCTTTGAACCTATTTAACTTAAATTTTTTGTATTGCTGATTTTGATTTTCTAAGTTTATATGTTGAATACTTCAGTTGAGAATCTAGGAAAAAAAATTCAAGAAAAAAACACTAAATTTTCACTCATTAAAAAATTGTTAAGTAGAAATAGGTTCAAGATTGAAGGAATAACTAAATCGTTATTAGCTCTAAGACAAAATTGAAATACCATAATCCCAACAATGAGATTGTTTTAGCAAGCAAATTCAACCTTGTCTAACAATTCTTTTCTGAAAATTGTAAAAATTGCATTCAAAAATGAATCCTAAAAGTTATTTTTTCAAGAGGATGCTTAGATTGCCCGAAAAACTAAGATTGTCCATAGCTTTTTCATTATTAGTCCAAATAGAATGAATCAAAGCTTCAAATGTAGACAAAAAGACATAGATTTTGGAAAAAATATTTAAGAAATTTATTTTGACTTTTTGTGATTTTTTTGTGTTGCCCGTCAAACTCTATTTTTGGCATAACTTTTTCTCCCGGGCACCATTTGAAATAAAAATTATATATCCACAAAGCTCTCGCAGAACCGCACAACCTCAAAAAATCCCCAAAAAATTCTCTACAAATTGAGGTCACAAGAACCTACCTGGACCCAAATTGTCCCCCGAGGGGACAAACGGGCCTTTAGGGGTTAAGAGACAATTTCAGACCTCATTTAGGCATAGCAAAATGACATTTAAAAAACAATTGAATTGAAAAAGTTGAAAAATCAAGTTAAATTTCATCTCCAAAAATCCGTTTGAGATTGTGAGCCTCCAATCAAAAGTTATGGACAAATTTCAGAGAGAGATTGGTAGGGACATTTTCTTTGACATTTTCAAACATCCTCTCCTAATTTTGTCCATAACTTTTGATTGGAGGCTTACAATCCCAAACGGATCTTGGAAAATGAAATTTAGATTGATTTATCAACTTTTTGTAGTTCAAAATTTTTGGAAAAAACTATTCTACTGTGACTAAATGAGGTCTGAAATTCTACATTAAACATAATTTTTACATTTTGTCAATGAATGTCAAGCTCTCATTTTCAAATTATTCCATACCCTTTGAGGATTCATGATGGACAATTGATTTCAATATAGAAACAACATCTTCAACCTTCATTCCTACAAATGTCTTTGAAACAAGTCCTTCATCAAATCATCAAATTTTCTTTTGACAGCAAAGGGTTAAATGACATTGATATTTTTTATTGAAGGATTTTTAAGATTTTTGGCAAACCATCCTACCATTTCTTTGTTGATTTGTTTGTTTGGTTAGAAATTTTAGCAAAAAGAAAAGAGCACACCATAGATGTGCTGCCACAAATTCGGTATCCATTACTAAAGCTTATTTTGATTTCTCCATGTGGATGTTCTTTGTAGATGAAGCCTCAGAGAGGAAAAGACAGTCTCTCTAAGGACTACTGTACGTTACGACACTGCATACCCCTCTTCCCACTATAAAAATGATAGATGAAAAACTACATCTCTGTCCATGAGTCATTCATTGGACAATTTCCATCTTCTACGTCGTTTCAGGATTAATCCCTAAAACCCTGCTTGTCCCCTCGAGGGACAATTTGGGTCTGGGTAGGTTCCTATTGTCTCAATTTGAAGTGAATTTTTTTGAGATTTTTTGAGTTTGTGAAGCTTTGCAAGAGCTTTGTGGATATATAATTTTTGTTTCAATCGAATGCCAGATGAAAAAGTAATGGCACAATGAGCAAGAAATGGAGATCGGCGGGCAGCCCAAAAAAATTTACAAAAAGACAAAATATATATTTTTGAATATTTTTCCTAAAAGAATATGTTTTTACCTATACTTGAAGCTTTGATTCATTCCATTTGGACTAGGGATGAGATAGTTATGGACAATCTTAGTTTTTCGGGCAATTTAAGCATCTTCTTGAAAAAAAAACTTTTTGTTCAACTTTGAATGCTAATATCTTCCAATCCGTACGGTGAAATTTGATGAAATTTTTACTGCATGATCTCAGACAAGTTAAGTACAAGATCCTACGGTGAAATTTCCAAAAAAAAAAAAAAAAATTGGTTTTCTTAAGTGAATACAGCAGAAGTGGTAGTTTTGAGTGGTTTTTGGCAGAAAACACCCTTGGGGTTTTAGGGGTTAAGAGGTCGCTTTCAAGAGCAGCCTTACAGCCTTGGAGCATCCCCACTAGGTTGTTCCCTATTCCTAAACTTGTATTGTGAAAGAGGTCTCAAAGCAATCAACTTTGACTTTATATAGATGAGACCTCACAAGTTTTATGTATGGGCTTAAGTATAGGGAATTGGGTGCAACTTTTATAGATATCTGTATATTTTAGGAATACAAATTTTGAAAAAACAACTGGTGGGTGCAAGTTTTTGTATCCCCATCTCCACTGAGGTACTGACTGTAAACCTTTAGGGATACAGAACTCACTGGTGGGGATGCTCTTAGTTCTGAGTTCTGACTACTGTACAGTACAAATAATATCACTGGTAGCAACTGCAGCTAAATTCCAAAATTTGCAGGATAAAACCCTGAAAACGCAGAAAATTTGGTGGCCTCAATCAGTGGCAGGCAAGCCTACAAAATTGGGAATAATATATAGCCAAAGCCACCGCTGGAGATTCCCCCAACAATCTACATAAACTTCAATTAGTCCACACTTTCCCATAATAAAATTCCCCCAAGTTCCTTAGATCTCACGAAAACCCACCCCAATACACAACCCCCATCCCTGCCCCCCCTCCCCCCTCCGAACACGTGTCACCACGACCTCCACGTGTCACCAACCCAGACCATCCATCCCGAAGCTTCGTTCACACCGCAACTCAAAGCAAACTCCCCTTCTCCGCTCGTACTCTGGCTTCATCGATGCATCCGCAACGCCCACTGCGACAATTGAGATCGGCCTGGGCCTGGACTCCATGTCTGATTGACACGAAGCACTCACGAGCCGTACTCTTCCCATTGCCCTTCTTATTGGACTGTTTCGCGGCTTCCATTTTCGGGCATGTATTTTTGATAGCAAAGTGGTTTCCACGGTTGTCATCGGCGGAGCGTTTGGTTGCGTTGTCGTTGTTTCTGACGAAGAATTACAAGTCGGTGTTCACGATGTTGGGAGGCAAGAAGGATGTCGATGTGCAAGACACCAATAGCTTGGAGATCGACGAGATTGGGAATTTCGCCGTGACGGAGCACAACAACCGCCAGGTACGAGAATTGGGAGAAACGGGTTGGAAGAAAGCGGGGGTTGCAAGAAATTGGGGTTGTGAGATTTGGGGTTGAGGGACTTGGGGTTGCTAGAAATTGAGTTGCGAGACTTGGGGTTGCCAGAATGGGGGTTTGTGAGACTTGGGGTTGCCTGAATTTGGGTTGCGTGGCAACCACTCAATTCTCTCAAGAGCTATTCCAATTCTATTTCAGCTCTTGGTTTCAATTTTTGCTTCCTCGCGTGTGTAACTTGCTTCCAAAGGAGTTTGAATTGTTGCTTTTTAGGATGGTCGAATATTCCAGATTCGAGTTCCTTGGACTACGATTTTGCTGACTAGTGTTGCGTTTTTGTCTTTTTTTGTTAGCATTCTTTGCTCTAAAGTTGTAATATTTCAGAGGAAATTCAATTAGTTTTAGGAGATTGTTGGTTCTAACTCGTAAGTTGGCTTTTATGTACTTGTGGTCGTCATGTCTCTAGTTTTAGCGACGTTGAGACTTCTGATTTGAAGCATTATTTCATAAAGGCCATGTTTGATGGGATGGGGTTTCATATTGTGACAGGACATGATTTCCACTAGTAAAGTTTTAGTTGGCTTTTTTGTTTCTAGTTCGTGACTTGGCTTTCATGGTCCTAATCCGGAACTTGGCTTTCATGGTTGTAGTCCATAGCTTGGCATTTGTGCTTCTTGTCCATAACTTGTCTTTTTTATGTGACCATATGGGATTCCTTTGACTCACCTTCGTAAACTGCGTTTCCATGTGTGATTGTGATTAGCCCTTTTGGGCGAGTTTCTTAAGGTTGTCGTACGACTGACTCCCAAGCATGATGTGTTGTGTGTGTGTCTCTACAGAATAGTCTGGAGAAGATAAAATTCTCCAAGGTGGTGTCCTGCCAGAAGCAGGTGGTGGCCGGGATCTTGTACCACCTGGTGGTCGAGGTGGAGGAGAAGAGCCAGCCCAAGCAGTACGACGCCAAGGTGTGGGCGAAGCCGGGCGGTGCTCCCAAGAAACTGGAGGAGTTCAAACCCAAAGACGGTGCGAACTTAACCTCCGCTGACTTGGGTGCCAAGACAGGTTGATATTGATATGCTGTGTCCTCTCTCTCATTCTTTACCTTCGCTGTTGTTGGCTTCACATAAGGTAATACCTTGTTTGAAAGCCAACAGTGGAACACATATTTGGAAGTTAATCTTTTGGTACTAATCACAAGTGCCAGTGTATTAACTACCCTCCAAGAAATGAAAACCATAGAAAAAGCACTGCTACTGCAATCACTAGACCAAACATAGTGGGGAGTGCTAATTACAAAGAAGTTGCTTTCCACTTCATGAATATGTACGTATGTGGAAGAGATCTTTGTAATTTGAAGGTTTTAGCAGACCGGAGTGGGTTCGTGGCCTATAGTAATTACGATTTTTGGTGGAGAAGAAGATCATGGGGTGAGTGTAATCGTGTTGGTTTGTGGGACTGTTTCTGAGCCACATATTTTTACCATGTAGGAGTATCCCATAGCAAAGACCTTTCAAAGGACAGTGGATCAAAGCAGACTGTGCCTTCCAGTGACCCAGTCGTGAAGGAGGCAGCTGAGCATACCTTGCGTAGCCTGAACATGGGCTCAAACTCCCTTGCACCTTATGAGCTTAGCGAAATCGTGTCTGCAGAAGCCGAGGTCCGTTTGTGACATGTATCTGTGCTTAATTTTTTTGATTTTTTTCGAAGCCCACACAATCACAACGCTAGTTAGTACATTCAACCCTCTCTAATTGCACATTCAGAGTATATCCTGTGAACCTGTCATGTCGTGTACACACCCGATTGGACCACTTCCACTTGGCAAGCTGTGAACTCACGTGATGGGAGCTCATTTGTCCCCCAAGACAGTGCAATTAGAGAGGGTTCAGGTGCACACCTGTCTACAAATAATCCGAAAAATTTACAAACTATCGAAAGTTGAGTCGAACATATGTACATTTCTCGAGAAGCGTTTGTGCTTTGCATCAGGGCTAACTTGAAATTCATGTCATTCAACGGTTCTATTCCCTTGCAGCTATTGTTTTGTTTCCTGTTTGTCCATTTTAAAAGTCTGTCTGTTTTGTTTTTTTGACAGTTCTTGGACTTGTAATGAATACTAACTATCCTTTACTTATTTGTTTATTTAATTTTTTGATGACTGGTTGGAGCTTTGTCGTTGTGGGAACTGACCAATAAAAGTCAAATCGTTTGTCTTTTTGTTACAGCTTGATGGCGAATCTGCGCTCTTTCACTTGCTCCTGAAGACCAAGCGGGGTACGAAGGAGGAGTCGTACAAGTCGGAAGTCAACCGAACTGGGGAAGGGAAGTGGTCTGTGAAGCATGCCACAATCCAGCACTGAAGATTTGTTACGGCATTCTTTTGATCCCCGCTGTGCAGAGAGCACTTCGTCGTTTGTTTATAGGCATGTATGTCATTTCATTCAAAGGCCAGGAAAAACTGTTCACTCGACACTCAGGGATTTGAGTACATTTTGTAAGGGTGCATTGTCATCCTGGAATCATTTGTAATATTTGATGAATAATGATGTTATATTACGAATGGCCTCTTGACTGTCACTGCGACTGTCACTGCTCACTCCACTGGTAAGCGTTGTTAATAGACTAAAAGGGATGTTCGCACTCCACTGATAAGTGTTGTTGCTAATAGAGTAAAAGGTATGTTTGCACTTGGTGTTACGGGTGATGTTTGCAATGTGAATCCAATCCAGAAGTAGGTCTAAATTTGTTCCTAAGACCCTCAGTAACAACACTATTTAGCACCTAAAGTAGGAGGCTTGAACTCCATTTGGCCATTTTGAACTGAGCCTATAAAAATGCCATAAACTATGCACAATATAATTGAATTTTTTCTATTGAGACATTGCCATTTTGAATGAGTGTTTTTATGCTACAACTGGCTTGTTGAGTGGTTTTCTGTTGCACACCTTAAGCACTCATTGCATTTAATCATTTTCTACCAATTAATTTCAAGTACAAGGGATGTTGTACATTGAACTTTGATTTAGGGAGAGTTGTGCTTAAAAACAAAGACTAAGGTGGATGGCTATTGTGATGGTTGTGGAAAAGACGTCATTCAATAGGAAGTTAGTAACATTGATTATAGTGACCAATTTTGTGGTTTTATGACGGAAAGGGGCATGGTTTTAGCTTAGATCGTTGCCGGTTTGGGAGACGTAAGCAAAGCTCAATCATTAACACAAAACATTAAAAAATTAGAACATTGTGTCCCAGGACTTGGTAGTTAGCACCAACAATGCAAGGTTTTGTTCATCCAATGTTTGCGCTTATAAACAACCATGCTTTGCAAAGCGGATCTGTAGCAATCAAACACTAATATTATAATTAAGTGGTGCAGGTAGCAGTCAATTACAAACATTGTGAAATCATCGATAAGTTTTTTGACCTAAAGCTATGAAGTGCAAGTAGAATTTGTCAATTATCACGAGTTCAAAGAGCGTCTTGGAAGAAAAAAGCGACGAAGATGGAGGGACTTGGCACCATTGCTGTAGTTGGGGAAGTAGCTTGTCCGACTACGTTGGAGATGAAGAAGAGTACAAAGACAAAGTAAATTATGAGTTTTTTTTAATTTGGTGACAAACGCAGCAGACATAGAGTCTTTCCAGAACCTCTTAGTGATGGGTGTGTTCCAAGAAGATGCAACAGAGCCATATGAGATCTCAGAATTGCTGGAGCATAGGAGAGTCCTCCGTCCACGAGCGATGAGACCAAATAGTAGGTCGCATGCCAAAATTGCCAATGCTTAAGACATGTCTCAGTTCGATAAGGAGGAGGAGAACGAAAATGTTGTTGAAGACTACTACTTCAACTAAAACGTGCAGATCCACGGCCAAATCAACTTGGGTGAGTCCAGTCGATGCTTCCATTATAATACAATGATGGCACGCCAAACCTTAGAAGCTGAGAATCCATGGCCTTGGGGACGGATTGCAATTGCACTATACATGGAAAGTCTTCACGCCAACACAACAACAATGAAGCGCCAAACTAGGACAGCGAGCAAGCGGGTATTTGTCAGCAACGAGAACCCAACATCAATTATGCCGAAGCAAGCCGCAAGTACAACTTCAATTCAAATTCCTAATGTCCAAACTGTCCTCAAATGTCCTCTGTCCAGATCCACTTGTAGGCCAAAGTTGAATGGCAACTGGACCTTACAGCAGCTCTAAAGTTCCATCATAGACATTGACAATGGACTACCACTAAGATAAGCGGCAAGAAATAATAGAATTCTAGCTTCTAGTTTCATAGGCAATCTATATGGGACGACCATCTACAGGAAAAAAGAAGAGGAGGTGTTCTTACACATGAAGAAGAAGATGAACTTGTGAACTACCTTCTAGAAATGCAGAACTTGGGGTCTCCCTTGACTCACTAGAAGAAACCTGTATTTTTTTGACGTCCACTTTTTTAGACATCAAACATAACATTAGGATGCTAGTTTTGACATCAAAACTAGCATCCTAATGGAAGTCAAAAAAACAACAAGTTTCTTCTAGTGACTATTGGACAACTTAGAGAGAAAGTGGGCATCCTCACACAAGCTAGGGTCACTCCTTTCAAGGACGGGGTCCATAGTCTTGGGTAGGTCAAGTATTTCAAGAATAGACATGCAAAACTTGCCATGAAGAAGCCACAAGCTCTAGAGCAAAAACGAGCTAGAAATCTATACTCTAAAATAGTGGCTACATTCTATGAGAAGCTCTAGAAGCTCTACAACATGCACAATTACAATAGTAGTTACATATGGAACTACGATGAGAGCAAAGCCCACGTTGGTAAAGATGGTGGGGATTTGTTATTGCAAAAAAAGATTCAAGAAATATCCATGTAGTTACCCTAGATCAAAGGGAGTGGCTCTCCGTTCTTTCCTACATCAACACCAAAAAGGAGAATTTGCCAAACTTTTACATCTTCAAAGGGAAAAGAAGAACCAATTTTTTTTTGAAGAAGACAAGAGAACATGCAGCAGTCATGCCTATGCAGCCAAAGGCATGGATGACACATTACTTATTCAAAGCCTGGTTGTTTCACTTTTTATTGATTGTTTCAAAAAAGTATGGCATATTACCATCCAATAGACATTTGCTTATCCTAGATGGACATGGTTCCTACGTCACCTTGGAAGTCATCAAACTTGCTATGCATAGAGGGCTTGATTTGCTAACATTTCCTTCTCATACGTCCCACTCTCTACAATCCCTTGATGTTACTTGCTTTAAGCCGTTCAAATTATATTTTCAAGCTTATAGAGACAAGTGGACATTGGTACACAAGGGAACAATACCTATCAAAGACAACCTTGCCCAATGGGTATCACACGCTTTAAAGAGAGTTTTTTCAACCAAGAATGTAACCATAGGATTTGAGTGCACATGTATTTTTTCCATTAACCCAAGTGTTGTGAATAAAAAAATGGGACCTAGTGAAGCTTACTACAGGATTGAAGGGTTGAAGATGAAGAAGGCAACAAAAATAGTCAAGGAAGCACCAGTGAAGGTTTAGGAGACAATTAGTTAGAATAGTGGGAGGTGGAAGAAATCTTTGAGGATTGTCATGTGGATCTTCTTGAATGCCAACAGGACTATGTAGAAATTGATGGGGACGACTTGGAGGTGGTGGATGAGGAAGCAACCTATGACCTTCACAGTGAAGAAGACACAAAGATGGCTGACATGCTTGGAGAAGCAAACAAGATTGCCTTCACATAGTTGCTTGAGCTACCAAGACTACAATTACCAGCCAAGTCAAAGACTCACATGGAGCCTAGAATAGATTATCACAAGTCCATTTTAATAATAGAAGAGCAACACATATAAGAGCTTGAGGACATTGCTGCAAGATGAAAAGAAGCTGCAAATGAAAAGCAAAGGTGAAAGTTAGAAATGGATGCAAACAATGAGAAGAGAGTTGAAGAAAAGAGGCAAAAGTTAGTAGCCAAAGAAGAGAGGGCATCTCTAGTTTGATCAAAGAAAAACCACAAAGAACTATGGAGTGTGAAAAATGTTCAAGCATTGAAGAACAAACTGCATGCTGCTATCAAAGTTAATGCCTCTATGCTTGTGTATAGATCAATCTATTGTGGGTTCATGCTACAAGTCTGTAAAGACAATAGAAAAATAGCTTTGCAAAGAAGAAGGGCAAAAAAAAGAGGGGATGAGACAACACATATACATACATTATAGGAAGTTCGACCACTAGGGCCACCCTTCTTGTGGCCGCAGCAACAACACAATAGCTTTAGACATTATTTTCAGCCATCGATGGTGAGTCCTCTGACCATGCATTTTAGAGCCACAACATTTCTGTTCACTACCGTAGGACCTGCATCAACTAGTGCCATTCTAATTCATCAAAACCGCGTTCTTCAATACCAATGATGTTGTTTGAGTAGCTAGAGTAATACGGAAGAGTAGGAAGGAGTAAGAGGTCATTTTATTTGGGGAAAAGCGAGAATGTGAAGAGCTTACCGACCATGGAGGGACCCTAATGCACTGATGAAGTATCAACCAGCGGGGAAGGGACTGAAGCTTCCTCACTTTTCCTTCCTTTGGTGATTGTATCTGCAGCAACAACGACAACAAAGCATGTTAAGAGGACCACATGCATTTTGGCAAATGTAAATAAGCAAAGAACTATAAGCTTAGACAAGTTGTAGGAGTTGCTTACCTAAAGAAGCCTCGTTCATGAACAACGCTTTTTATTGGAAGGTGTATCTGAAATAGAGGAAATAGATAAGGTTGTCTATTTTTGAGGTGTTGACCAACAAGGAAGTAGCGGAGGCTTCGTCAGTTCTCCTCCTCTTTGTTACTGTACCTGTAGTGACAAGAGCAAAGTATTTTAGGAGAATTGCATATATTTTGGCAAAAGTCTGTAAAGAAGCAGAGAACCTGTAAACTCAAACAAGTCGTGGGAGTCACTTACTTGACAAAGCCCCATGCAAGAACAACAATTGACATTGGAAAAGCTTTGCATGAAACAGAGGAAGAAGGTAAGGCTATGCTATTGAAGCTGCAATGCAAGAGAAGACGAGGTGGTGGTGGCATCTAGATGGTGGAAATGAAAGCAACCGACCTCAACGACCAACTCAGGCGTATGCAAGAAAGATAAGAGTTGCGTTAGCATCGACCAATATTTATCTACAAAGATGCATCCAAGGAATTATAACTTCAACAATTTTACAAAATCAACGAGAGAATCCAAGAAACAGCTTGGGTGTACAGACTGCAAGTCAGCTAGCAAAGCGGAGCGGCACGCATCGTTCCTGAATTAGAATTCTGTTGTCTAAAACAACTCTTTCTCTTGAATGTGAAGACTTTCATCTTTCACTTGCAGATGGATGTGGCAGGTAGCGGCATCGCAGGCAAGGTATAACAATACACTTCACCTAACCACTTTTCAAAAATTGAGGGGCCAACTTCTATACAAGATTTAATCGCTTTTGAAATATGTACAATGTATTCTTAGAGCGGACCTACAGTAAATTTGGAAACTATCAAACTTCTAAGTGGGCGACTTTAGCATGTGCATGCTTGGCTTTAAGGATTCAAAAGCACGTTGTGAGGATTGATTGGAGTTGAGAGAAACATCATTCCTATTGCTTTTGACAATGATTTTGTCAATTCCAAGGCATGTTGTGATTAATTTCAGCTATTGCCTAGGAACAAAAATAGCGCCCTACGTGCATCTAGCGTTAGAAAATTTTGTAGAATGCATGTGGGGTCACAAAATTCCAAAATATTTGCAAGTCATGTCTTCTTCATTTTTCTCTTAGCTAGAAAAAATTCGGAACAATTCCATGCATAGAGCTCTGTACAGACCTCCTAAATCGCTTACATGGTTGACTTGTGAGCCTACTACCTTAACACTACTTAGCACCTGGCCAAATGCAAACATACCTTAATCCAAGAAGGATGCTGCTGATAATAAGTGTCCGATGAATGATAAGGAATCCTCCAGTGTAGAACATAACTACAACTATTTATTCTTGGAATTTTTTGTAGAAAGTTGAGAACATCTATAGTAGCTTGACTTTCAATGAATACTTTTGAATATTTTTATTCCAATGACTC
Organism: Antitrichia curtipendula; assembly: GCA_951230915.1. NCBI lineage: Eukaryota > Viridiplantae > Streptophyta > Bryopsida > Hypnales > Leucodontaceae > Antitrichia > Antitrichia curtipendula. Next base: position 5,460,413 of record OX579641.1, read on the forward strand.
TCATGGTTATACAATGCATGATTTCTAGAATCACCCCCTGTGTCGTTCTAGGGTTAAGATAGACATGCTCATCCCTGTACACTTAAGAATTCCTCTCTTGTTTTCAAGTTGTGCATGTTTATTTTCTAGAATATACTCTATTGGTATATAAAGAGGAAATTGGGTGCAAGCAAGACAAATGGTTGGCCATGGAGAATTGACCCCCTCTTTGCAATCAAGGATAATTAAAAAAAATTGCCCCCTATTTTGTGGTGTGCTTATTGATAATTCTTCACCTCTCCTACCTAATTTGGGGCAAATATGAATTCAGAATTTCAAAAAAAAATTGTATGTTGCAAATGAAAAATTCCAATGTTTGCCTGTGGGGCATTGAAGAAGTCAATTCACCCTAGCCCAAATGGTTTTGTTGAATTTTGATTGTTTCATTTGTTGTTGTCTAGATTTGCCCTAAAGTGTAACCATCTAAAGAATGGAATGTGGTATAAAGATATCAACTATCATGCCATGTCAACAAAAATAGAAGAAGCAAGATATATCTTTTCATCTTATCCTAGAAAGATGTTGTGGACACTAAGTGTCTGATAGATGACAAAGAATCATTTTTTGTAGGATAGAATTGCAATTGTTCATCCTTGAAATTTTGTATGAAAAAGAAAGTCTTGCATAGTGATTTGACCTTCAAGGATGTTCTTGAGTTTCTCTAAGCAAATGATTCACATGGGACTAAAGCGTCTGATTGCCATGGTAGCAAGCTTGTCCTTCTAGGATTAAAGTCATTTGTTATAGAGTGAGCAAAAACTATGAACTTATGTAGAGAGGAATGTTCTCGTAAACCTCTTAAGCCTTGATCTTTAAATGACGGACTAGTGACCGTGGAAATCATCCTTTTGGTTATTGTGTGAATCATTTGTTTATAAAATTGCAAAAGCATTTATTGAAAGTCAAACTACTATAGAAAACCTCCCCTTTTCACAATAAAATTCTAAAGATGAATAGTTGAACTTCTGTCCTACTGGAAAGATTCTCTGTCATCCATCAAACGCTAAACATCCTCGTTGACATTCAAAGGTTAAAGAATGTGGTCCCATGACCAAGGTAGTCACTAGAATTGCTCCAATTATTGAACCAATAGGTGCATTCTTTGTTTCTACAGTGAACAATGAAGTTATCTATAGACTACTTTGGGGCCTCAACTTCCTTCTAGAGTTAAGGCTTGCAATGCTCATGAGGACAAAAAGTGTCCTATGATTGATTATCTAAGAAATTGTACAAAGTGTGCATATGTTCACCTCAATTTCTCTTGATTTTTGGATGGTTGATTTGGTGATAGGCATGTCAATAGATAGACCATGTATTAGTAAAAAGTATTAAATTCCATTATAACTATAGTTATTATTGGATATTCTCCAAAGAAGGGCCTCTATTGCCTTGTGGTCCAAACTGATTAACCTTAGTAGTAGTCCTCTTATGAAATTTCATTGTTTTCAGACTATACTTTGATCTATTAAATGATTCGAATTTGTGGAAGTCATCCGTTGTAGAATTTAGAGTTTGAGAGTTTGTCTTTTGCTTCTTTATTGGTACTTGGTGCCCTGAACTCTTCTTTACAAGTCCAATTGCTTTATTCTCTTAGAATTTATTTTTCTAATTTATCAAAGTCATACTATTTTAAATTGGTGTTGAGTGAAATGTTATTGAATTGTATTAATTTTCACACAAAAAAAACTTGTAATGCCTATGTTTTACAAGTGACACTAGTATTGCAAACCACTAATTTTGCACCTTCAAGTGCTAGTGGATAAACTAGTGTACACTCTATCATGCAATTTTTTAGGACTACGCTAGAATTGACATCATATTTTATATCTTGGTGTGAGTTTCTATTTCTAACACATTTTAATGTGATAAGGACGTTATATGCTTATAGTGATCTATTTTGTTTCAAAATTTTCAAAATTGAATGTTTAATTCATGATACGTTTAATTTAAACTTAGAGCTAAAGAACTTATTAGAATCACTTTGATTGATAAATAATTCCAATGAAAAGTGCACTTTTGACTAGTATGTACCAGTCTAATTAAAATATATTTTTTAAATAGCTAAATATATCTAATTTTTATCCTATTCCTAAAATTGTTCCATGACTTTAAATGTACATTCCCTAACCATGCGACAATACATGAATTGCAGTTACACCAATAATAATTTTTTATTTATTCTTGTATATTTTAAAGTTCTAATATTATATATTTGGAGGTAATATAGTTCTTTATAAACAAGGTTTACTTGTATTTTTTAAAAGATGTTTTCTGACTTACTTTCAATTGAGTTCATTTTACATTTAAAATAGAAATCAATCAAAAATTAAATAATGCAAGTGAATCAAATTTAGAAGCACACATTTGATGTTAAAAAAAATAAAAGTTAATTTATATTAATAACTATGATTATGAAGCTGCTTCACTATCTCCTATGATGATGCAAACACCATGTTCCAATTCAATTTCTCTTCCTCCCCCCCCCCAAAAAAAAAATCCAGAGCCATTGATTTTACATCACACACACCTCCTCCAAATGTTGTCGATTTGTTGATAACAATCTTGGCCATCTAAAAGTATATATATAATACAATATAAAAAACGTACAAAATACAATACAAGAAATAATTACAAACTGTGAAGTACATATGAATATATATTAAAATATGGATATGGATACATACTTAAATATCGCATATCAATTGTATCGATTGCACAACATTCAAAAAATACAAATAGTGGGGTGGTGGTGGTTTATGGAATTGAAATGAATTCATTCCAATTCAATTGAATTGGAATGCATGAATAACTATGCCTATCCACTCAAAAGACAGGGTACTAATTGACTTCACAATTGTATCAATTTCTACTTACTAAGTTCAATATGGAAATCTAAATGAATACAAAAATGAGCAAAAATCAAAGTAACATGATTATTTAATAAAATAGTTCAATAATTTATATTATCAAATAATAGAGTTCATTTCAATAAGTAAACACTAATGATGCAAGTCCAATTCAAAATTTTACTGATTAATATCTACAAATGTATGATTAATCAAAGTAAAAAAAGGGCTGACAACAATGACATACCTCAAAACCAAACATAGAATATATTCTGCATATTGTGAAATGAATAACAATTTTTGGGCACAGAGTTATGAGGATTTTTCCACAATTCACTAGAAACCAACCTCATCCAATGTGAAGAGGTTGTTATAATTTTTTTGGATGAACTGCATAAGAATGGATGATTGACTTGGATAAATTATAGAAAAATCCCATGTGACTTATGTAACATTCCGTAGCCTAAGTGTTTTTTTTCCCCATAATGCTCAATTAGAAAGAAACACAAACTTATAGAGTTTACTTGTGTAGTACTTTAGAAAATCCATACATTAACCCCTAAAAGCACCAAGGCATATTTTGGACATAAGTTGTGAAAAACTGCCATTTTTTGAAGGTAATGAGAAAAAATGAAAAAAAAAGTTTATTTTTAAAATTGAACCTTACAATTTTGTACGAGATTACTATGGGAATGTGTGAAAAATATTTCAGAAACTTTGACTGCATGGATTGAAAGATTATAACATTTGAAGCTAGAAGAATTTTTTATTTAGACCTTGCTCGACAAGGCCAATAGCCTTTAACTCCTTCTATAGTGAGATTTTTACACTACACATGGTTATTTTTTTTTGACATTTGCAACTTGTATCATGTAAGTTACATGCCCTGCCAAATTTCAAAAGTAAAAGAGGAGTTTTGCAAAAGTTGCCCAAATTGCCAAAAAAATTTAGGGCAACATAATTTTTGATTCAGCACCCAATCAAAAAAAACAACTAAATTCCCACTAAGGGGGTACATGTTTACACCTTGTGTCAAAATTATGTGAACATCTGACCATAATGAACTTCATAGAAACCTATCCGGATTTTCAATTGTCTATTCAACGGGACAATTGTCCTTTAGGGGTTAAATTAGGCATTTTTTATGTTACAATGAGATCTTTGGAATCATGTGTCCCCTAGTCATGTTCTTGGTACCATGAAAAAGATCTCTACGAGAAGAGGTGCACAAACTTTGTTTCGTGGCATTTGGACATACGGTGTGAAAATTAAGAATTTTTTTATTTACCTTCGTGTAGTTTGAGTGTCTTGTGTTCCTTTGTTTTTGTTTTTTCTCTTCATTGTCCAACCCTTGAGGCTTGGCTGTTGTTCTTTTGGTTTGCATTAATGCAATGGGTCTCCCCATTTGTTCAAAAGAAAGAAAGGAGAGATGCTCAAAAAAGAGCATCAGGATGCGGAAGTGACCGTTGCGAACAAGGGAGCGAGGGAACGTCCATAGGGAACTCCACGGGAAACTGCATAGGGAACAGCCCCAAGGAAGCGACGGTGGAGCTCAAGGCAAAAAAAAAAAGTTCTAGGGTTTCGAGTTTGGCTTCGGCATCGCCAAGTCCCGCTCCGCACCCTTGGCTGCCTTTCGACGACGAAGAACGCCATCGCTTCTTAACCATCACTTCACAACTTACAACCTCCGCCATCGCCACAGACTCACACCAGGTACTGCGCTCTCAGGGAATCCATTCTTTTCCCCGCTTCCCTTGGCTTTCTGAGCTCCCATTTTAGGGTTCCGTCCTTGTGAGTCTCGTCCGCTGAAGTGATTTTGTTGGCGGTCTTTGGTTCGCCATGGCGTGTTGAGCTTCCTCGTGATGGAAGAGCGTCGTCAATTTGCTGTGTTATTCACTTGCTGGTCATTTGGTAGTTGGTTGGTGGTTTCGGGCCATTGAGGTTCTGGACTTTGATTGATTGTGCGTTGTGGTGTATATGTAGCGGTCGGTTTTTGAACTACAGTGGCGCATGAGGTCTCCGGCCGTCGATCGGTTTGGTTGATTGAGTGAAAGACTTTGAGGAGTTGTGCTGTTGGTAGCGAGGGTTTGACGATGTCGAACTACGGTGGAGGGGGCGGGGGCGGTCGGTATCGCGACGGGGGAGGTCCCGGGGGCGCTGTCGGGGATCGCGGAGGCTCCCGTGGCGGGGGTGGAGGTGGCCAACGGGGTGGCTTCCGAGACGGAGGTTCTGGAGGGCGAGGAGGATATGGTGGTGGCGGTGGTTACGGTGGTGGTGGTGGTGGTGGTGGTTACGGGGGTGGAGGAGGCTATGGTGGAGGTAGTGGAGGCGGAGGATATGGCGGCGGCGGTGGTGGTGGATACGACCGCGGAGGCTCAAGAGGTGGGGGTGCCGGTGGCGGGGACCGGAGTGGTGACTGGACTTGTCCGAATCTCAGTTGCGGCAATGTGAATTTTGCACGACGGATGGAATGCAACAAATGCCAAGCCCCGAAGCCACAATCCGCAGGCGGGGGTGGTGGTGGATACGGCGGCGATGCGGGGGGTGGTGGCTATGGCGGTGGTAGGCAGGGCGGTGGAAACAGTTACGAGGAGCCTGCTCAAGGCGGGTATGGTGGCAGGGGCGGCGACAGGGACCAGGGGAGAGCATACGATAGCCGTGGCGGAGGCTATGGAGCTCAATCGCGAGACGAGGCGAAGGATGGCGGAGGAGACCAAGGGAAAGAAGAGGCTGCCGTGAAGCAATGCGACGAGAATTGCGACGACCATTGCGACAACGCCCGAATCTACATTGCGGGGTTGCCTCTGGATGTGAACGAGGAGGAGCTTCGGGATCTTTTCGGGGGGATTGGACAGGTGGCTAGAATAAAGCAAAAGCGGGGGTACAAGGATCAGTGGCCGTATAACATCAAGATCTACCAGGATGACAACAAGAAGAACAAAGGGGATGCAGTGTTGAGTTACGAAGACCCACATGCGGCTCATTCGGCAGGCGGATTCTTCAACGATTATGACATGAGAGGGCATAAGATCAAAGTGTCGATGGCGGCCAAGTCGGCGCCCAAGCCGCCACCGCAGGGCGGGGGCGGTGGTTATCGTGGGGGACATCGTGGGGGTGGGGGTCCTGATAGACGGGATGGAGGAGGCTATCGAGCTCGTCCTTACTGATGACATGACATGGAGGTAGAGGTTCCCTCTTTGAAGTTGTACTACCCTTAGTTTAGAGCTCTTTCCTCGGCACAGTCCCATATCAGTGGTGTACATTCGTATTTTGATAACTATGGAATGTGATAGTGTACAACGTTGAAATTACCATTGGTGGGGGTGCAGACGGGTGTGTTGCGGACAGGGGGAGATGAGAGAGTTGAGCCCACTCTGTGACCCGTCGATGAAACTGTCGATATAATTTAAGGTTGTTGCGCGGCCTTTTAGATCTTCGTCTCTCTTGCCTCGATGATTCATGTCTAGTGCCGGCGCCTTGATGAAGCTCTTCTTTGTTGACATGCTTGCGACTGATGCCGTTGCCGAGCGTTTTGAGTTAAGACGGAATTGCTAGAGCTCTTCTGTGCAGGCTTTCGTTTGTGCATGCTTCCACATCGGTGGTTTTCCATCTATGACTTTGCTAGGTAGTCGTTGTTTACATATGCAAGATATTTATGATTTCTTTGTAGCACTCTTATGAGCTCGGCCTGTTGATTGTCGAATTTTTGTGTATGTTTTCACATCCGTGGTTCTCTTCAATGGCTTCACTAGTTAACCGTTGTTCGAATCTTTGTAATGATTTACACTAGTTTAACCATTTTCAGTGTAGAGGTTTTTTTAAGGTATAATGAGTCCATGGCCATGTGCTGATGCCCTCATCTCTCTATAAAATAAAGTCTGAAAGTGCTCAATATTCGGAAAATAATATCATTTTGAATTTTTCAAAGTGGCCGTGACTATGTTATGTTTAAGTCCTAAGCTTGTATCTCTCTTCAGTGGCATGTTTTCACATTTGTTTCTCCCAAACAAGTCTCGGAAATTTGTCAGGTTCGATTTTCGCGTTCTAAAAATTCTTCAGTTAGTGAGCATTTCGCAGTATTATTGAGTATCAGTGCTGTACTGTTTTACAGGCAGCGCTTGATGCTCAACCCTTGAAAGGCCCTTGGGGTTTCTATATGATTCGTTTATAGCCTTATAACTTGATTGTGGTTTAGAAAATGGATTGTGATAAATTGTTATGTACGTGCTATCATGATCATTAATTTTCTTTGTACTGAAAAGCATTTGGTCAATGTTTTTCTGATGAATAATCACCAAATTCATAATATATTATAGAGTCAAAAAGTTTTTTCCAGTCCTTTAAGGGTTAACCCCTAAATGCCCCAAAGCCTCTTGGAGCCACAGTCCGGGGAGTTTTTTTAGCATAACCGGCTAAAATCCTAAATTTTCTTGGACCAACCGGTTATTTGAAGCATTCTCCCTAAAATCCTAAATTTTCTTGGACCAACCGGTTATTTGAAGCATTCTCCCGGCTAGGCCTATTTAAAATAGAGAATATTCTCTGATTTTCCTCTTAAATGATCGGCTTTTTTTCGAAGAAAAAGAAATCAATTAGGCAATTCTTGATTTCAATCAGCTAACTTGTAACTAAATGCCGGTACTCCCCGTTCATTGCTTGGAGCTTCTTGAAATTTGCTTTAAAGTGAGCATTCGGATAAGTTTTATCAACTTAAAAAAATTATAACAGTACAAAATCAAATTAGACATGTGAGAAATTACATGTGAAAAGAACACAGCAATATCACTTATGGATTGAAAGATTATAATGTTTTAGACCATACAAACTCCTCTAAAAGTTTGACAATACTTGGCTTTGAACCGCATTCTTTGGCTCCATGCATGATAAAGTCATATCATGGAACTTAAAGAAACATAATCGTGATTCTTTCATGTTAAATAGAGTTCAAATTTGTGTTTAGGTTTCATTCTTGATTATCTCTTTCACGATGATGTCCTTGACTTTTTGTAGTTTGTTCTTGGTTCACTTGGAATAAATTCCAAGTTTGAAAAGAAAAGATTATAATGTTTGATCATGAAAGTGTTAAAACTGTGAAATTGATTTGAAGTCTCACAATCCTCTTTTCACATGTCAATCCTAAAAAAAATTGGCCACCAAAATAAATGAGGTTAAAAGGGCATAGCATGCACAACCCCAATCAATTAATAGCTTCTCAAAATCTACTTTACAATTTTTTTTAAATAAATTTTATTGTGATTTTTTCTCCAATATCTAATGTATTTGGGACTCATTTCCAAGAGCCCTCACCACTAGAAAATCAAGATTTGCAATGGACACCCTTGCACAAAATCTTGAACAGAAAAATCACAATCATTTGATGCTTAAAGTAGACTTCAAAAGAATTTTTCAAAAATATAAACTCCTGAAGTAACTTGGTTAGGTTTTATTTAACTTCAAAATATTGTCAACACTAGAATTTGGTGCGTTAGGCATTTAGGGATTAACATTTAGTCATGTTTATTCAATTTGCAAACTCCTGCACCCTATTTTTGCGCTGTTTTACGTAATTACCTGCGCTTGATGACCGATCAGAAAGCAAAATACAGATATTGAAAAGGGAAATAATTAGTGCTCATTCAATTTGAACGAATATGCTACACCGTGAGCCCTCTCATCAACACAAAAGGCTAACAAGATTTACTAACCTACAATGTATTTGCACCATGTGAACAGAATCTCGTGTGTGCGTTACCATGGAACTAACTAAATTACAAGCCCAGCTCTGAACCAACAAGTATGAGCAGTGCTTGAACGAGCTCCCTAGTCTCCAGTAACCTGCCATAAAGGAATGCGACAATTCCTGTATTAATACCAGATCCAACTTAAATAAAGTGAGACCACAGTGAAGCTTACCCATGAATGAGTACTGGCGAATTATTTCAAGCATTCCACAACTCACTGCTAGCGTTTTAATTGTGCCACAACAAGATGTCCCGCAATCGGATGATTGGAGAATCTCGTGGCCAAAAACTATCAACGAAGTGTATTTAAAGAAAGAGAGCGAAGATCTTACCGTGTCGTTAAAAGCTCACAGAAGTTTCTGTAGAGCAGAAATAAGTGAGCTCGTTCAGAGCTTAGAAGTGATTGTAATTTCACATGATGGAAAGCGCTCAAAGAACTTAATCTGGATTCTTGTTCCTGCTGGTTCTGCTCAGCTCTACCTTCACTCTTGCGCACTGGAAGATAGATATGCATAGCAGTAAGCGGATGCAGCACAAGCTTTGCAAGCCCTCGAAGGACGAATGAAACTACATCCAATATGATCTGAGGATATGTGGAGTTCGCTGCACAATAGAGAAGAAAATTGATATCAGAAACAGTAGCACTTAGCACTGCACGTTTATGCAGATCTCTGTTCTATCAACTGTCCTGAATAGTAAACAGACACCACAGAGGTATGATTGCAGCCATCTGGAAAGTTTAGGGCAATCCCCGCCGAAGAGGGATTGCCCGACATAAACCACCGACAACCACCACCGGAAAATGCAGAAACGAATGACAATTCAGCAAATGATGTGCACATCATCCGTTAGGGTACATGAGAAATCCGTAATCCCTGATTACAACGATTTCCAGCTCGCAGGAGATTGCGGAAAAAAATACACCCGGAAAATGAACGGCGTATGGTTTGGGTGATCTGTGCGCTGTTAGACTGACGTCGTGAACAAACTTACGAATAACTTATTGACCAGGTAATCATTCCAAGATACCACGGTAACCAATTCAAGGGGGCTAAAGCGGAAAAAAGTCATCCGCTAATCAGACAAGCGTCTAGATGATATCACAATGACCATAGCCACAAATGTGCTATGCTGACCAAAAATGTACTAGACGACATCATGTAAAATGCTAATGCTCAATAGTACGTCTAGTCGTCCTGACAGTTGCCAGACCACGCCAGTTGCAAAGCTGTGAAAAATGTTTCTCAGACAAAGTGCGATAAACTTACCAACTTCTTTCTCAACTTCGGCAAAATGATGAAGAATGACCCTGCATCGAGCTACCAAGATAGGCCCGACGATTTGACTAACAATCACCTTTGAAGATTCACCTGTTAAATGAGGCTCACAACTGACAAAACACACAAAAAATGTTGAGGTCAAAATTGAATACATGAAGTGGAGCTAAAAAGCTTTAAAGCGAGAACTGCGAGGTTCAAAAGCCAGCTTCTAAAAACGAAAGGAGAATGATGGCAGCAACATCCTTGCTCGAACAAAGCTATCGGGGAGCTAGAAAGCACCATGACGAGCCTGTCAAGGTAACTAGAAACGAGAAAAAAAACTACGGATATTCTACTGGACTTACACTACCAGCCTGTGAAAACCATTGCAAAGTCAATAATGCTCAAACTGCAGCAGCAGTCCTCCGAAGGATGATTTTACCTGCAGAGAGAAAAAAGCTTCTCCAGGCAAGACAAAGAGAATCGGCCGCAATGGGCGGGTAGGAGAATAACACTCGAGATAGGTAAAGCCGAGGTTCTTGCTGCACACTGATCAACGACTCCCACTAGATGATGCAGAACCTGTTCAACAAGCACGGAAGGTTTTAAGCACACTTCGTAACTCAAAGAGTGTTCCTCAAATACAAATGGAAAAGTAACAAACCAGACATTTTATATTTGCCTAGATAGAAAGAACTGGTCAGTCAACGCATTAATTATCTTCAAGTATCTAGGTGATAGAAATTACAATGTACGACTTAGCCAGGTTAGCTGACCCGCCAAAAGCAACTTTCAATAGTTGGATAGACACCTCATTAACATCTTGCACTACAATAGCTATTAACCGCATCGTCACAAGCTGGTGACCGAGAAACAAGTTCATGTCAGACCAGCTATATTGAACCCGATCGAGCTCAAACACTGAAAATCGATCTAACCCCGCCCCTTTCTGTTTTCAATGGCCCTCGTGGACGAAGAATAGTAACCTCTAGTAGAAGTCACAATTAAGTTCGGTGATTGCACGGTCCACATGATGTAAAGTAGAATGTACAGACACGTAAAACTACGCTTTATAGAAGTATTTCAGCAGTCATGCACAGGTGAATCGGCAGCTTTTGTACCTCTCGAGGTGCATCTTGACAACAGCTCAAGAGCTCATCCGTTAGAAAACATAGCACCATGTTCTCTACTTGCTCATCAGCACCGAGAACTTCTGGTTCAATAGTTACACCAGCTGGTAGAGAAATGGCTCGTCCACATGCTCCAACCATAAATTTATCATACACATCTGCAACTTCCTTCCAAAATCTTGATCTGATAGTTCCGCTAGCAACGAGATTTTGTTGGGCAACAAAATGATCGCTGTCCATAGTGTCGCAGATCAAAGCTCTTCGAAGAACAGAAACAAAGGCATTTACTGCTGTCTTCCATAACTTCTCCTTTGGGCTATCCCGACGAGTAGCCATACATCTGGTGAAAACGACATGATTCAACTCAGAAATGGTTTCGGTAACAAAAAAATGTGTCTGGTCTGGACTGAAACTCGAAGGAGATTACAGATTTCAGACAGCTAGGCCTGTCAAAGATATCGTAGGCCAGACACATAAAACTTCACATCCCACAAAAATAGGGGTAGGCATCCCAAAGTCTTCACATACCTTCCAAACGCAGCAACGATGTCAGGTAAACCAGTTGCCGCAGCAGTTGGTGGACAAGCCTGATGCAACTCAAGCACAACCTTGATCAACTTCTCCGAGAATGCTGTAGAGAGTGTTGGAGATGGAGTCTCTGGATAAGCAACAGCCTGACGATTATATATCCCAACAGCAAGTCCTTGGGTTGAAGATCCGTTTCCAAGCCCTTCCTTAGAGTCGTTCGAATCGTTTGGTTTTGAAACCAACAAGGAACGTCCGTTTGCTTTTGAGCTGAGAAACTTGAACAAACTACTATTACTATCCTCCATTTTCAAGTAATCCGCTGGGGCCAATACAGCTTTCGAGAGGTTCCCCTCTGGTAAGTACGATAGAATTTGATAGATAAAAGTAAGCCATAATGGAGAAAGATAGTCATTAGCTGGCTTCACGAGGGGTAAAACTGCAAGAACCATCTGTTGAACCTGCAATCAGAAGTAAAAATAGTTATTATTTTTACTGCAGGAAATACCTTGACCCATCTCGGACACTTTATGCAGCAAGAAAGTAAGTAGTGAACAACACCTACAGAGACAATATCAATATATAACCTGACTTATAAGTGCCAAGTCTCCTGGAGGTGCTGGGATCCAAACAAATAGATCCACCAAAACCAGCAATCGCAAATAACAACTTGTTGAGAATAATAGATGTCCGTTACAATAGAGATCACCTGCAGTCAACAAGACAATTCACCTAGTAAGGAGAATAATAATATGACAGCTATACTTAGACATCGCCACTACAAACGTTTATGCGAAATGAGGAGTAGGTCACAACAAAAACGAAGATCACACGTTTGTGTTAGAGTGAGAACACGTACAAAGGCTTTGAAGCAGTTCCTTTTGAGCCTTCGGAACCACCCGGCTGTCGGGTTGAACAGCACTTGGTACTATGGATTCATACATTGAAAATGCAGCCTCAAAATAGTGAGGAGGCAAGTTATCCTGAAAGATACAGGAGCACACGATTAAACAGAGGTCTACAGAAGATATCAATCAAAGTGTGCACGACTCTAGTACACATTGCAGCGACAGTCGGAGAACATGGCTGGTTGGCTTGTTGAACGAACATCTGAATCCCTTTTCAATATCAAGTGTGCAGGTTGGTTTATTCTGATGAATCTCATTTTTAGTGGAGCATTTTCAGTTGAGCTGTATGAAACGATATCATCGCCCAAAACATAAGACACTTCCGCCTTCTTACATATGGCTATACTCATTAAAAGCAGTAACAGCAACATATAGAAAATACAAGGAACAAAACGGAGGATACATTCAATGAAAATATTACTACCTTAGCAGCATGAGAAATAAGAAGAGGATTGAGGGATGCTATCGCAGCCAGGGACACCTCCTTGCTGCCATTCACAATACTCTCCCCAATAAATGCAAGAAGTATCGTCCATCCTGCAAGCACAAGAGGACCATCCAAATTAAATTCGACCGGACACAAGTTTGTTTACAAAATCGACAAACTCAAGGAGCAGACGCCTCAAATTTTCCTCACTTAGAATGGAAGTTAGCAGGCGGTCCTGTATCTCTGAAGAAACACTTACGATTCTTGAAATCGCTTAGGCTTTGAAAAACTTTGAAATAAGATTTCAAAAGACGACTCGTGCCACTGAGCATCAAGACCAGAGTTTCGTCCCATTGCTTCTGAGCTGTGTTCCGACTATCAATCAAAGAGAACATAATGTCAATGCCGCTGGTTTAATATTTGGGCAGACCTAGCACAGAGGAAAGGTTCTAGAGACGTTCCAGAAACATTCCCTTGGTTCAATTTGTTACGTTGGTTAAGAGGCCACACATAAGATCAAAATGAACTCTTGGTTGCACGTTGGTAGCATAAAAGAATTCGAAGGAAGACAATCCAATGAAGTTGATTACGAATGACGGGCAGCAGAAAAAATACCTGTGATGAACAAGCATGTGGACGGCCTTGCCTCCCTCTGTTCCAAGTTCCTTTCCATGCCATTCATCTTGTGATGAAGTTGACGCCTAAGACAAACCCAAATATTAAGGTTGAAAAACACCATATGTATTTACAACACCTAGGGAAATGAGAAATTCATGCTCATGATGTGAATTATGTGATTGACTAATCATCACTACACTTAAAACCTTCAGCAGAAAAGCAAGAAAAGCAAGACATGAACACTGACCAGTGTTCGCACAGTATCAACCATAGGGAACACCAAGGTCCCTATGCAGTGCTCCCACATGGCAGTTGAGAGTTGGTGTCCGTGGCTGCTGATAGACTGGAAGAGAGTGCGGATAGCAGAATGACGGATCTGAAAAAAAAAGATGCATACATCAGCAAAAAGGCAACCGCAGTGCCCATAAAGAGCGCATGTAGTACCCTTAAAACGATGATTAAGCAAAAGTCAGATATTTTCATATAAAACCAGAAACAGTGAAATAAGTAGAATCACTCGAATTCATATTACAATGTAAAAATGAAATGAGGATATGCAACAAACAATGAGAAACCTACTGATGCTTAGTATCACTAGATCACATGCCTGTAATGTTGCAAAAGCAAAAAATCATCCTCTTACAAGACTGCCTGTAAGGAGAACTATAAGACAGTACCTCTGGTCTTTCATCAGTGACAAATCCTTGAATGACGCAATAAACAGCCAGTAAAAGTGCATCGTTATCCACGTCAAGCCTTTTGTCAGGAGTTGACAAGGACGCATCAACATCAACCTCACTTTCGACGTCAGATCTCCCACTGTCTACGGTGCCAGACACATTTATTGGCGCGAAGTGGCCGCTCATTCGTCCTGCGTAAAGGTAATCAAGCACGCGCAGCATGATTCTCAATTCAGACAGCTGAAAATCCATAGAATGCTTGAATCCTGAAGATGTTCTTCCTCATCAGTAGAAGTCTGAAAACATACACTCTAACAGGGGAAGATTTTCAAATATTAAATGTCGTGGCAGACACATACTGAGTCCCTGTGCTTTGCAAAAATCATGATTAACCCCTCTTGCGAAAAAATCAGCCGTCGTCCACAACGCTCCAATCGCTGTCAGGCTTATGTTCACATCCTTTTTTTGCACTACATATGCTCCAGCAACCTCGATACACCTGCAAGCAGTACAACAATAAGACAATCAACGTTTTATGCAACTAAACTTAAATACTTAGAAGTGATCAAACACATTCAAACTAAGCGGACGCCAAAAAAGAGGACCAAAAAAAAATACAGGGAATCACTTCGAAAGTTAAAGGTTAATAATGAAAAACTTACAGCTCCAAAGCATGTGCTGGAATTGAGAGTAGACCATCGTTCATGATAACACGAAGGTTCTGCAGTAAAATATAAGTGAGTGTCCTACCAGACGAGCTTTTCGTACAGTTTTAAAAAAGAATACTCCTGTCTAGTAAGATTCTACACAGGATCTAGAATGATTTTACCTGAAAACCCAGAGGAACAAGATCCTTTTCTGAAGCATTTGCAACTAGTCTGCAAGACGCAGAGGCTGTCAGAAATATGTACGTATGTTCTCATCACTAGTTATATTGCATGAAGGGTGTGTGTGGGGGGTGGGTGGGGGGGTACCCTACTTCAAATGTACAAATCGACATAAAATTGGCAGAGGAAGGTCTGGGAGTCACAAGGATATCCGATACAGTGAGCAAGTTTATAGTGCTTGCTTTCGAATGTAAGTATAAGCACATGTAGAACTCATGAGTGTCATATTAGCAATATAAGGTTAAATTCAGTAAAACATCGATTTCGCATATCTCAATTTACCTGAGTAGCTCTAGAACACTTGGCCAACTCTGATCCAGTTTTTCAGCGTGTCTCTGCACACCAAACAAGTATTGATTACCACAAGATCAATGCATCTAAGGCAATCCTGCAAACCATGCACGGGTACTAGAAAATACGTGTTCTGTTCATACGCGCTAGAATGGGAATCCCCATAATTTTGCTAATTAACCATCGCATGTACATATTTGCAGGCCAAAAAAACATGCAGATAGAAAGAAATATGAAAAAATACGGTCATAGACAAATGACCTCAAACGCAACTCACTTTTCTGTGAACCTACCGGTAAGACTCACCTCCAGGACATGCAATATAATTCTGAGAGCTCCAGCACGAACATCTGCGAAGCGCCCATGATTATATAGTGTACTGAGCGGTTGTAACAATGTACACTCGAGTGGGATGTTCTCCTGCTTGCTTATTGAAATACTTGAAGCGCCATTGCCGTTCTTCGCGTCATTACCATATGCGTGTTGTAAGCCACCATAACCCTCAACATTGAAGTCCTCGCCCGCTCCCGCTCTATGGAAAGTCTCCGGGTACTGTGGGCTTGCCAAAGTTCCACAGATTGCTCGATCCAAGGCATCCAGAGCAGCAGTACGCACCTGTTGATTTTCGTGCTCTGCTAGCTGGAGAAGAATCACTTCATTCGTTAACTATTATCTCCTAGAATCCTAGTATTATAAATACATGGGAAATGAAGCAGTTGGTTCGTGAAGGGCTCAAATGTCAAGGATAAGTAGGTTCAAATCTGAAACTATTAAGATTTTCTCAAGGTGAAAGACGTTTAAAATAGAAGGTCAGAGGTTCATGACATGACAATTTCTCCTTACCTCTAAAAGATGGTCTGTCACCTGATCCCACACAAGCTCCAAACCTATTGCACAGTAGGAAATAGAAGACCTGTTACTTTGGCACCACAAAGGGCCTTAGAAATCTGCTGAACATGCACATGGATACAACGAGAGCAGCAAGAATGAGAAAAGGCCCGCAGGACAATTATTGCAACATTGTGAAGGAGTCTTACGATGCACATTGAACATAAGAGTACTCGACATGCGCTCCACAGCCCACATTTTCAGTGCAGATTGGCCCGTCACGTTGTTTGTTGCACTGCCACTGACAGTGGGAAAAGTACTAGCAAGTCCACTCACGAATGTGTTGGACACGTGGCGCAGAGCAGTAAGAAAGAAAGAGAGCGCAGGAATACTCATCTTTGCGGTACTTTCAAACATCTGCCCACATGAGAAACAGGAAAATAGACTCACATAAATAATAGAATGGAACATGCAACGAAAAAGAAATAATACAAAGCCGTGAAGGATCATTAAATCTTGAAAGATGGAGCTCAAGATGGAGAGGCAGAAAATCTGTTTCAATTTCATAGACTCATTGTAAGATCCAAGGATTCAACAGATTCATCATATACGATGAGCTATCCCAGAGGCATCCACAGATGATTGATTGCAGTATCTTAGATAATACAAGTCAAAAGCTCATGAACCGTCAAGACCGAAGCTGTACTTATTTGTGGATACCATGGGCTAGCGAGTATAAGACTATGTCACTTAAAGATTTATGCAATTTGGGAATTCATAAGAGGAGCGGAGTCAAATCTTCAGGCTTGAAACAGAAGTAATGGTAGACCGGAGACTTTAATTAACACCAGATTCAGTAGAATTAGCTGGAAATTGACATTGAGCATAGAGATATGACCCGAATTAACAGACAATATTTCAGAAGCAGATGACCTACCTGAGCATCATACATTGTTAAGATACTGAGGTCACTGCTTGGTTCCCGTATACGGGCAGCATTGCCAATACCATCCTGGAAACAAGTCTACAGAAGGTCACAAAACCTCCAAATTTGTCCAACTTGAGGAGACTCTAACATAAACATGATCGTTCAAATATATCATTTTTAAAAGATGCTAAAACAATAAACCCCACAAACTGAAGGATGCAGTAAGCATTCAAACTCGTGACCAACACTTAATATTGTTCCAACTGTACTATCTTAATCACATGAGTCTGTCACGTCTCAAGAACCTCGCAAACCAAAGAGAAGCACAAGTTTAAAGCAAAGCTTCTAAACTTAAACCTAGTAGATGAACAGGGACTACTCATTCTAACATAGATAAGATACAGAATACTATATGGGCAGTATTGTACCATTATATCTGAATACCATACGTACCTGACTGAGGGAATGAGCAGAATGCATCACCATATCCAGTACTTCAAGTGTTTCCAATACCTAAGCATATTAACCCACAGGTTCAGTCCAATCGTAAACAAAAAGTCCTAATTTGGAAAACATGGAGATAGTTCTTATCTTATTTGACAACTGCAGTTACCTATAAGAAAGCCTAAAAATCTTTCGATCAAGATCAATCATTAGACATTGAGTGAGCATATTAAGGTTATATTCTTTCTCTAGACACATTGAAGTTTGATTATTAATACGCATGGTCATATTCGAGAGAGCCCGACATTGCCACAGCCCAGATGCAAAAATAGCCACATTAAAACGCTCTCTCACGACTGATTAAAAGAAACTGTTTGAGATACATTACTGAAACTACGTCTCAATAGATAATACTACATCACATAGGGTGGACAAAAAATCAGAAAGAAAACTGAACCAGAAATGTTGAAAGCACTAAAACAAGGCCACCAACCAGTATCCAAGAGGTCGGACCCAACACCAAGTTTAACTGGTGTGAAATGTTGAAAAGAGTCCTCATTGCCTGGAAAACTCCAACCATGTAAACGCAATGCAAGGCAGCTCTGAAATCAGCACGCCACTAACAGCCCTTTCACAAGCTGCACAAACTCCAACTTCACAAGCATAGAAACTAAATGACGGTCTGCAAAAAAATTCTTTATTTGTATTATTGTTTACGCTGAAAACAATCCCGGAAATCTGACATCCCAAGGCGTCAACAGTGACTGCTGTCTTACAAATTAGTTTCAACTCTATAAACAGGAAATTGTTTGGAGATTGAATAGACAAGGTTAGTTTAACACACAAGATGCACAAAGTTCCCAAAAACGAAACCTTCGATGTAGAGTCAAAAGTGTTTTTCAGCGACACAAGGAGGTAACTCACATCCTAAACTCGCTAAGCAAAAGACTAGTAGTTCACCAGAACAGAGTCCACACCTGGATATTTTTGTAGCTTAAAACAACAGGCTCCCGTTGATCGATATAATCAGGTCTTTTACCTCCTGAAGATGCTGTACCAGCCCTGTATGCAAGAAGATTTATCATGTGAAAAAAAATACTCGCATAGCTGTGGCTTAGAAAATTGAAAAAAAATTGTGCTCCACACACAGTTCACATTCAGATATGTGCAACTGATGGTCCGTCAATTTCAGGCGACTAGATTTGAAATCAATAGAATGGAGAGTGAGGGCTACTAGGAGTAAACCATGATCTGTTCGGGTCATTTTGGAATGCGAATGTAAATCTGCAGAGTGATGCAAGAAAAGAATCCCGTGGCTCAACCGCATAGAGAACCCCGCAAGCCTACAGCAATTTTCCACGATGAATGGAAATTAAAATGCATTGAAAGTGCTGAAAATTGTTGCAATACGTGGTTTGACGTGCCTCATCCAACCTTCACCTATCCCTCTCCCAAAAGGTATCTTATGCATAGCACGGAAAGTCAACATAAACACAGTGCTATTATGTCTTCAGCTCAGCTAACATTCTCAATAAAGTTGAAATTGCAAAAGAAACAGGGTTCCAAAGTCCCAAAGAAAATAAAAAAAGTGAATTAGAATGTGATACCTTTGTAAATGCTTGATATCCCTTGAAGATTTCAGATACTAGTGCCTCGCCTTGAGTCCTAAAATAACCAGAATCGATTAGAAGAGCTTCAAATTTACAACTTATAAACGAAACAACCCCTGAGAACAACAACCCCGAAGTAAAGTCTCCAGACCATGGAGACAAGATCTAAGATCTACCAAGACGATGGAGAATACATTGTCTGTTCAGCGAGTAAGAATTGGTCACACTGGGCAAAAATAGCACTAGGACACCACTGAGCCCACAACAATTCCTGTGAACATCTACATTGAAAAGATTAAGGTAATCACCTTGTTAGAATGAAAGTAAGAGCTTCGAGTAGTGGTCGCCAAACAGAATTCACCAAGGCCGTACAAACTGGAACAATATCTTTGCTGTTGGAGGATTTTGTAGATTCTTCCAAGTTAGGCATTTGAACAGAAGCAGAATCTATCAGCTGCACACAATAATGATTATCCATTATAAGTATTGAACTTCGCAGATAATCAATCAAGGCCAGTGAAAATGTATGCGTGACTATGAAATATGAACCATCCACCTCATGGATACGCTTCAAGGGCTACGGACATTATTCCTAAGAAAGATAATAGTGCAACAACCACTCTGTACAGCATCAAGAATAAGACCAGCAAAAAGAAAGAAAATGGCATCCGACCTCCTCCAAACCCACTGCTTCATCAGTCAAGGTCGCTACGGTAAAAATGACTCCCAGCAAACCCTCTGCAGCTAATGTGATAGCCTGCGCCTCACTTGCGATTAACGCTCCCATTCCGCTTGGATCTCCCTCTGGTGTCCACTCTACACCTAACATTTGTACAGATGAAAAGGATAAGTAATAATTATGAACCAGCACAGATCGCCTACACCACCGCAAAAGTCCTCATAAACATTTGAACTAAAGAAGCATTCCAGAGATGCACAAGATAATGTGATAAACAGTCTACAGGTACAGACCTGCAGACACCCAAGGTCTAAATAATTATCTAAGCCGCGCCTTAATCACGAAGGGTCAAGCTGTCTGACCTTTAGACTTGCAATGGAACATGCCTGCAACAGCTATCAACGTCTCCTCACTGCCATCAAGCAACTGCAAATTTACAGTTCATGAGCACAAAGACGATACTCTCACTATTACAAAAAAAAGAACACATGATACTAGCAAGTGAATAAAACATAATTTAACTCCAGCCCTCCAAAAAGCAAATATGTAACAGAATCGACTCCACATTAAAATAATTTATGTGAAGCAACTGAAAAGGAAAAATGACCATTCTTCAGAAGTGAAGCTTCCCGATATCCAACTAAGAGAATTTGTAATGAAGCAAGAGAAGCAGTTACTAACCTCAATCCTCGTCACGACTCTCGCCAAAGTATGAACTATATTCGCCACCATATCTGTATTCTTGAGCTTCCTGAATGCATAATGTTACTCAGTCCAGATGCTTTGCCGACCATTTTATCATCAAGTAAGCCAGGATCAACGCACGTCCCATACCCAGGGAAACCTCATTTCCAACCATTGCTCTATATCACTATTTAAGACAAAGTACTCATGCAACGAAATTAGCAGGGCAAGGTGGCAAATTATCTCAAATATTATTAATATAGCAACAGAAATCATAAAGGAGAAATGGAACGCTCTGGTACCCAGAGAAACAACAATCTAGAAACGAATAATATTGATAAAGGTACCAGGAGTCACACTTACATGTCAAAAGTTTTGAACAGAAGGCACAACATTCTTGCCTCTACGCATAGTCCCTGAAAGTACTTTTGACTTAGGATCAAAACTGTTCCTCAATAATGAAGTAGACTCTTTGGAAAATACAGTCACTACGAGAAGCTTAAAAGATCCGCTGAATAAAATTAAACTGCAGTCAAATCAGAAGATGAGAGACGATAACCTTACCCGCAATGTCTCAAGCACCATAATCTGGTGCCAAGGTGGCAAATCTAAATCTATGCTTTTGATGAGCATGCTCATAAAAACCTGCCGCACAGCTTGCAGATAAGTATTCCACAGAATCTGATGGCAATCGTTACGTCCTACACGACTGGTACTTGTCGATCAAATCATGACAACTGGCTTATGGGTGGGGGTTCTTTAAGCTTTTTGTAACCTAAACTCAAAAAAATGAAGACGAGAAATCTAATAAAATTTCCTACGAAAATAAGCACATTACCAATAAGCCTGCATCACTCCCCATCAACAGGATGATCGTGAAAAAACGTGATACAGTTCGCACAACCCCTCTAAACCTTCAGCAACTTATAAGAGATGGGTTCTTAACTAATTTCACAGGTGCTACATAATGCAATGCCATCGCAAATTAAACCTGCTAAATAATATCGTTTTACGCATGGAATCGAGAAGATGCTCTCACCTCACACTCTGTGGTCAGCATAGAGTTGTACAGTCGAGTCACACTTGCTACTGACCGCAAGAGTAAGCGCCGAAAAGCTGGTTCACCAACTAAAGAGTCGATCTGTGGTAGCACATTACACACAAGGAGCAAAATGTCCCAGTATATAAAAATAACAATACAAAAGTCCACAGGAAGAGGTTTAAACATCGATTAAATTGAATAAAAGCACGAATAAGTTCAGCTTTCTGTACCTCACTCGACGTGCGGAGAGAGGTCATAAGCAGCGAGCAAACTTGATGCTTCAAAACCTTCAACCCGTTTTGCAATTGACAATTAGATAACCAAATCCATAAAATCTAATCAAAGCTGATCAAAAGCTGCACTCAGCCTTGCCCACCTACGACAATCCTGCTTCTGCCAATATGCAAAGAGTGTAATACCTGAGCAAACGGAGACAGTCTCTTGAAAATAACCGCATAGTGCGACAAGACATACCTGCAAGGCATTCACAGGATAATCGTCAGCTATTACCCAGTACAAAATGGCAGCACACAGATACACTCTTCATTCTATTTAGTGCTGCCGCCTAATAGCCATTACTCTATGTTATGACTTTATATTGGATGGATGGATGGATGGATGGATGGATAGATTTAGCTATTGACATAGTGCTAATACTAGCCAAGTGGTAGTACGGTAATCCCACAAACTTGGCCAGAAAAACATGATTTCTCCAATAAAATTACGGCCACAAGTAACTTGCTTTAGGCAGCACGACTTCACAGAATGAAGACTGTAGCAGAAGCATCTTTTAAATGAAATTAGCAACTGTTATGGAAGTTTTGACATACTAAGAAAACTGTGGTATGCCAACTAAAGCACGTTTGAAAAAACAGAAAATAAAAAAACACTATAGCAGACTAAGCGCATCTAACCACCAAAAGTACATTAAGAAAAATCGTGTTTTTGGAAGAAAAAAAAATACAGATGGTAACTGGACAATGAAACAATAGTCAAAAGCAACATTAGACTTGTCAAAACATGTCCATTCACTCACTCCATCATATCTAGAGCAAAACCTCTTTGAAGTTGAGGAACTTGGAGCCAACTTGCCTGCAAAATTAGTCAAAACAGAAGCCATTAGTTGAGTTCTATCAAACACGGAACGTGGTGAACGTTTCAACTGAAGTAAGGAAAGACAAACTTACCGATCCACCCCCTGCAAACGAAGTAAGATCCTCGAAGAGGTGAAGCGCTAGCCTTCCTTCTTCAGACAAAGTTCTATTTTCTATTGTCAAAGGTGCCTGATTGTCAGCGTACACATCCTGAACAAGTCTGCAAATTTCCAGGGTTAGGATACGAGAAACACATCTGGAAAAGACGCGCAAAAATCGGGTCAAATCATCTCCGTTATTACTAAAGCTTCCAGCATCATAAGTATTCCATCTGAACAGACATATTCAAAGTCTTACAAGCTAGTAGAAGGGATCGATAGTCTTGTGAGTTGCATTACCAAGCATAAAGTTGGCAAGATTTGGTATAAATATAGAGATATTGCACGACCATCAAATTGTGGACTCGCATCACAGTCAGAAGTGCAATGATGGAAGTATTCAAAATGAATGCGAGAGATAACAACCAGTGGAAGACCCACTAACAATAGATGCCCACCAACGAACAAAAAATTAAGGCGAAGTATAAAAGCCATCTTGCGTCTCTACAAGGCATTCATCAAAGTTGATACAACCAACACATAGCATAAACATACTCTGATGTACTTATGCTGCGGCTGACTTCCCCAGCTACAGAATTGGATGAAGCTGACCAGCCACCAGTACCTCCATAACGCAAAACTGGCAAGCCCTCAGCCCCCAGAACGCTGTCAAACATGAGGACTACCGCTTGCCGCACAGTTGCCACTGCAGTACTGCAAACGAAGCTAAAACTTTAGAAAAAGTGTCCCAACCAAAATCTCACTTCGTCAGACCAAGAGAAAGATCAAAACCACGAACCACATACCTGTGGACACTGTCGGAATTACGACTATTTCCAAGAAGTCGCAGACAAAGTCCAAGTATTATTGCCATCTGATCCTGTAGACATCAAAAAGAAGCATTAATAAATAGTGAACAGGATTCGGAACAGGACGAGTGTATTGGGCTGCATGCAAGTACATCACATCATTGCATTCAAAGCGGAAAGGCATAGCGATGCAAATAAAACGAAAAACTGACATAACTAGAATAACATCAAACCTAGTGCCATAACGACCAGCACCAGGTAGCTGAAGCTAGAGACTTTAAAACCAAATGTCTCAGTACTAAACAACCTCGGTCTTTCAACACAGGACACAAGATACAAGCCTACAAGAGATTACAGGGACACGAATTTGTGAGTATACGCATGCTACATGATTCATTGAACAAGGAAACATTTCCCATCCTTAAAACACAAGGAGTCTATCCCTCATGTTTTCCTTCCCTCTTGCTCAACCTCATTTTTTGGATACAGTTGCGACTGAAGTATTGTCAACGATAGCTGCAGAGTCTTGAGTTGCACAATCTCTTCGGTCACGTCCGAGCGCTGCACCAAAGAAACAGTTACTAGAGACACTTTCACTATTCTTAGTAATAACAGCCCAATTCAAACCAAAAAAGAAATCGTTAGGAATTGAAATCACTGCATCTAAATTTGCTAGACACCGCAGCAATCTGATCCGTCTGGAAGCCATCTCTTTAGCATTTAAACGCAGGAAGTATTGTGTCAAATGATAGTATCAAGGCAATGTGAGGAGGTATACGAGATGTAATCTGCAAGGAGATTGCACACCTCTTTTAAAGTAGACAAAATAGATGGAAGAACTGATGGCGCAACAGCATTGTGAGCAATTAATTTGTCTACGCCCGCCAATCCCATGATGCTCAGCTTATTATTTCTACTTTCACAAGCTAGCAGAAAGGTCTTCAGGATTTCATCGCTCCCCGCCAATTGGCTTGCATTTGATGCTAAGCGGACCTGCACATGCTGAATCTCCTTTAGTACAATGCTTCAAACTAGAATCCAATTCTGCGGGTATCCTGATATTTAAGAGATATTTTGGCAGCGAGTGAAAATCCATGGATGTAATGGTCAAAAGTGGACCACACCAAGTAAGATTGTCAAACACGAGTTATCGAAGATTCAATTTATGCGCGCTAAATCAGTCTTTCAAGTACAAGAACCGACTGGTGAAGTTATCGTTCTTCCCCGGGGCAGCGGCAACTTACTGCCCGTGCAATTCTAAGAATTTGGTCTTCATAGCATTTAGAATATTGTCCTTCCCCGTTACGATCTTCTTCAAATGATATGACTCGATTGCTAGAGCGAATATCCGTAGGAGCTCAAGAAATTGCCAATTAACACTCTCCTACAGAATATTTGTCTCTTGCTTAAATACTACTAAATATAGTCTTTGAGGCTGGATATCAAATGTCATCTGATTTCCGGCTCCTCATTACTGGTCAAGAGGTACATTATCAGCTTCCAAATAATCCCGTAAAGACTTCTTAATCACGGTGTGAATAGGATGATAAGCATGAACAACCTAAGAGACTAATAGCTCCTCTGTCACGACAACAATGCCATACTCTAATCATCGGATTCAGCAGTCACAGATGCTCTCCCTCAGGGACAAAGAATCAATACTGCGCAAGTCGAAAACTCCAACGAATAATTGGCAGTTCCACTTGTATCCATCCCTTTCTAAGGTCTCGAATATCACTACATTGCAAAATAGCAAGCAAACTCGGTGATGTCGTGATCAGATGCGATCCAGCCAGGACCAAAAGACCAGACCTAAGGTTCACAATTCCGTTCTAAATTGCAATTCTGATGCCGTAGTGACGTTTTCTTCATAAGTAACCAATAACAAAGAACAAGCTTCTCTGATATGAAAAATCTAGGGTTTAATATCATGCCTTGAATATGGCTCGATCCGCAGCGTCTTTGAGAGCAGGAAATTTGCGGCGAGCTTCTGTGGCCAGCAACCGTAGATCGCTTTCCAAAGACGCTATGAGCGCCATCTCTTAGCGCTCAAAGTGCGTCTTCGCCCTCCAATACGCTCTCAAATAGCTAGCATCACAAATGCAATCCCAATCCTGATGCGATCAATTTGTGCCAAGCTCGATTTGATCACATCAATCCCTTCCAATCCACCAATCCGCCAAACCTCGCCTTACGAATCCAATTTCATGCTCTTCCTCCTCGCCAGTTCGACACACCCACACAAACTAGCTTGAAAGAAGACATTGTTTCGATCCACTCTACCAAATGCAACCGGATCAAGCTACTCCACGCACGGATTGAACTCCTTGCAATTCCACAGCTTCAGGTTCTCCCTTCGCACGAATTCGAGTCCATGATTTCAGTTTAGGTCAAAGCACATTGGATCCCCCGCATCTACGTAGTCTCTCAGCACATTTTCCAACACTGTTACACCCCTCCAAATGAACATGCGAGGTACATTTGATGACCTGCTAATCATGTAATTCTACCACTTTTTTCTTGAATGTACCTCTGCGTTGGTTTTATATAAAGTTTGCAAACAAGAACAATGTCATTGTGAGACTCTGTCCTAGGTAAAAACAACAATATTAGTTTATTGATAGTAAGGTAATTAAAATTGCACAAATAAGCAATTCAACATGGTTTTCATTATTATATTAAAAAAAAATTGTGGGATTTTGGTGGTAGTCAAAAGGAGATTCTAGATTCTCTTAGAATGCTTTTTTTGGACCCCGTATGAATAAACTATAAAATTTTAAAGTGTTGCAAATAGGTGTTTCTAAAACCAACCATAGACTTTCGTGAATAGTGTGTGTACATTTTATGCAAGAATCTCTAGTGATTATTTTTAGAAAGCAGTCAAAATTAGATGTATTTACCTTAGATAGTGGAGAAAATAACCAAAAAATTAAATGAATCAATGATATGCAAGTAAATATTAAAATTAAAATCTTGTTATTAGAATGTAAGTGTTGTTAACAATTTTCATTTATTCTTTTGTTTTAATTGGTTGTATATATTTCTTTGAGAAATGTAACAAATTTAAGACATAATAGAAAGAAAAATCACAACATTCTTGAATAGAAAATTATTTATCTTCTAAATAAATCATTGTTGTATAGAAAGATATATAATTCTATACAAATAAAGACTTTATTTTGTTCAAAAAGATACTCCCTCCGTTCCAAAATAAATCCGGGATTTCCTAAAAAATGTCTAAATTAGTATGTGAGTAGGTCCTAAGTATTTTCAAAGGATTGCATAGTTACATAGCTTCTACTAAACCCCACTAGGTGTGAAAGAATGAAAGTCAATAGTGAAGCGGCACATGTTGAAAATAGGCAGCAAAATCAACAAATTATTTCCCTTTTTAGAACTACTCCAATGGTATTAATTTTGATCATTCTCCAGCAACGTTGGTGCAATGATGTCCATTGACATCTTTAGTATTCAATTCCGGCAATGTCATGTGATTCAAGTATAGAAAATTGTCAATAAGAGATTTGTTAATAGCAATATTTCAATAGTTGTGGGTAAAATTCTTCGCCTTTTGTTGGTTAGAGGTTGCATTTTGATTCAAACTGCTATATAATCTCTACAACGTGGTACCTATGGATTCTTTTGCTTCAAGGTGTTTGACCTAGCTTCAATTGTTGTCCATCAAGTTGAAGAAAGACAATTTTGAATTAATTTGGGACAAGTATATTTAGAAATTCCAAATTTATTTTGGGATGGAGGGAGTATCTTTCAGCTTCTACAAGTTTTCCATTTTTTTAAGCCAATTGATTCTTCTCTTATCTTTTATATTGCAATATTTTTCTTTCTAATAACTCCATGTAAACTTACACATTATTTTTTTTGAAAAGGAGTGTCTTTCAATCAATTCAAAAATGTCATGAAGGGCGCAATAGGCTTTGACAAATTTTGACAATAGTACAATAAATTGAGCCCATTCATTGGCTCTAATAGCAAAACTACAAGTCAATTGCATAAAATATATTGGATGTTTGTTCATAGCTAATACCAACTCATTAAGGACTCAAATACAAGATTTAAATCAGAGACAAGTATATATTTTGATAAGCTCAAGTAGAGCTTTAGTACTAAGATTGGTATTGAAGACAAATATTTTTTGCTCACAAAATTGTCAATTATCCAAGATTTTTTAGGAAACAAAGTAAAGATTATGTATCTTTTCATTCCATGTTGTCTTTATTTTTCAATTGTCATCATCTTCTTTTGCAATTTTATTCCTCTTTGATTGCAATGCATAAATTTTTATTACAAATAGTATATTAGTTGGCATACAAAGTCACTCAACCACACTTCTTGAAGTTAAGAACGATTTCCACCGTGTCATCTACAATTTTTTTTTAAATTGTTACCTTTTTTAACTTTTTATTTACCAACTAGAAACCACAAGCATAATTTTGGACATAATGAATAACTTCTAGTTGGTTGGTTTATTCTCCTTTAAATCCTTGACTAAACTACAAATTATTGTAAAATTTTGTATAATGTTGATATAGAAAGCAAAAGATTCAATCATCATCTTACAATCCTAAGTAATGCATTTGGAATACATTATCACTAAAAGAAATTAATAGATGCAATAGCATCCTCCAAGAGGTGAAAATAATTACTTTTATGATTCAAAATGGAAAGCTATATATAATATACAATACATCAAAGTTTAGAATATAAATTTGATCCAAATTTTAATGAAGTGTTCTTCAACTTGAAGTTATTTTTCAAAAAAATCGTATATTCAATAGGTCTAAGTATGTGCAATGACCAATAGAAGACACTAGACAATTCTACTTAATTGTTCAAGAACACCTTCCATGGAAGCTATGTAGTTGTATTGAACTTCAGTAAGCAATATATGCTATGATAATTGCACCTAGTTATCCTAAGTGGGCGCACAAACATAATTTGATGATGATGATTTATTGAATTTGAGGAAGTACATAACATCAAGCTCAAATTCATGTTCATTTTAGGTCATTTACAAGAAAATATAGAACCTTTATAACTTTTGAACTAGGTGTGGTTAAAAGCAATATTAATATTTGAATAATATGTACCAGAATGCTTCATAATGTACTTATTAAATAAATAAAGTCTGAATTTAATAATATTCATTATTTAAAGTTTTAATATAACATGCATAGTTATCTTAAACTTTCTAAAAGCATCGCCACCTCTACCCGTATATTGGGTTGAGATGGTAAGAGAAGGGTCTGACTTCTTTTGCACCCTCTACATTGTGGAGTTGAAACTCAATTTTTTGTAGTTGAACGTAGCAAATACCGTCTCTCGTATCTCAACTTCTAGTATTTGGGGAAGTTTGCACTGAGCCTCAAGTTGTCTAAATTTTGCCAACAAATCTTTGCTTGCAAACAAATATGTGAATTATGTAGACTTGTAACAATGTCAAACGCACTCCTCAAGAGCTTCATCATTCCTAAGCATTGGCCCATGTCTCACAGCTCCCTACTCGCCCTCCACACTAGCAATGTCATGTGGGTTTGGCTGCCCCATAGTGGTGGTGCTCTAAACACATATAGAGAAGTTGATGTCCCATTTAACTACTTCTGAATTTTTAAGTGAATTATGAACAAAATATTCAAAGATCTCCAGATAATAAGATCTCCCGATGTTTTGTATTAATCTCCCGATGTTTTGTATTCACCTCCCGATGTTTTGCATAAATCTCCTTATGTTTTGCATTATCTTCAAATGACCAATTTTTTTCTATTATTAATTCTGACCCCTGTAAAAATCCAAAAGTAATTAAATGCGACATATTGAGAATATCCTATCATTCCAAGATTTCTAAGCATATTGTAAAACATGTATTCTACAAGGGAAAGCAACCTAGCTATAGTCTGATTGATTTGTAACATCAATATACTGGAGGAGACAATGAATCTCAAAATAATAAGTTTCATACACTGAAAAATTGAAACCAAGGTCTATGCAAGTGGGAAAATGCCATTTAGGTCATTTCCTACCAATTTTGACAATTACGTAAAAGTTACCCAGAGTCACACAGGTGTAACATAATGGTCTTCCTCTCAGGTGGTGGCATTGGATCACACACAGATTTTTCAGTTACGCTTGGGCTGGTTTGCCTTCGTTCATTACTCCTTCCATTCAAGTCAGCACTTTGGGGGGGGGCACAATAACTTAGTGCCAGATTGCACCAGAAAACAATAATTTGGCAAAGAAATGATGACAAATCTTGAGTGAAATCATTAGATCGTGGATGAAAAATAAAATTATGGATATATATGATATGTGCTAATATGATATTTTCTATCCAATACGTGGATGAATGTTGAAATTTGAAGCACCACTTTAACATTTTTTATCACCACTTTGGCACTTCATAAAAAATGAAAACAAAGATTGATTCCAATCACTGATTCTGTAATTCTTCTACCTTACTATTACTAGTAAGTTGTCGATGTGAAATGTGCTACGACCTCCACTAGCATTGTCGTCACATTATGGTACATTGCAGCCTGAAAAATCCTAGACTACAAAATTTTAGTCAACAAAATTATACATGTGATACTTCCTCCTTGGTATTATATTGGTTTGCAATTTTTATTTTGCACCATTTTTTTTAAAGAATTAAGATCATTTTCATTAATATTTTCAACACTATTCAATTATGCCACCTTGTAATTTCTAAAAATTTAATTAGATGTCATATTGAATTATTTTTTGAATTATTATTTTAACAAATCTAACCCTAGAGTATGATATCTACAAATATCATGCAATGAATCCATCACCGTTTCAAATATAGTCCTCTATGACTATACACCTATTGAATATAACTTGATTTACTGTATCCTATTCGATTAGAAAATACATTGAAACTTTGCAAATCTACCAACTTCTCTTTTCAAAAATGGTTTTAGGGTGTTGCTATTTAATCCCTCAAGACCCAACAACTTTTTGATAATGGAGGTTTTCAATGAATCGTCCCACTTTGATATTTTTTTTGTACATAGATGTGCTCGAAATTTTTAATTTTAATTGTACAAAAGTAAAGACTACTTTGTGTAGTATGCATGGAATTAATTGTGGAAAATATTGACCATTGGATTTTTAGATTATAACAAATTTGGATCATCTACTTTATAGGCAAAAAGTGCAATTTTGGAGGAAGAAAAACTATAAGAAGATAAATAATGCTTTTTTAACCCATCCACCTCCCCCAAAAAAACATTTAATGAAATATTATTTAATTAAAAAAAATGAAGAAAAAAAAAACTCTCTCAAATTTGTGCACATTTTCAAATAGAAGGAGTAGAAAGCCAAAAGTGGCCAAATTGGATCCTACAAAAAATGAAAAAAAGAATATATGCTTCAATTATTAAAATTTAATAATTGATATTATTAGCATATTATTTGAAACATCTTAAGAAAATTTGGAATCATTACAATTATTTTGGTTTTATAATCACATCAAATTGAACCTTGTATTTTTTAAATTTCTAAAATAAAAATTTGAATTTTTTTCTCCAAACCAGTTTTTTTTATGCAAAGCAAAGAGTAGAAATGTCCAAGAAAATGTTTTTTTCCATCCCTACTATACCTTTCAATGGAAAAAATTATATTTGCTCCCTTTTATATTAGACTACATTTCCTAAATAAGTTTTTAGATCCTTTGCACATTGAAATTTTAAAATTGAGAATGAAACAAGTATGTCAATTTATTACTCTACAAGATCCAACTTTACAAATTATTGAGATTTGTTTTACCCTCTCAAGAATTTGCTATTGAAAATATAACAAGGACATATTGTGTTCTTGTAGTCTTTAAAGGGCCAAGTTATGTTCCAAAGGCAAGTAGTGGTTGCTCTAAAAATGATCATGACACAAAGGTACATCTTGCTTTCTTGAAGGCACCAACAATTTAAATTTTAGAAGGTGGTTGCTTTTAGTGACCATTGCATTTCAACTTCAATTTTTTTTAACTAATTCTACAAAGGTCCAAAAAATCAATGAAACAATTTGGATTAGATGGATGCCAATTTCATTTTTCCTTCCAACAAAAATTTATTGAAAA
Organism: Antitrichia curtipendula; assembly: GCA_951230915.1. Classification (NCBI taxonomy): domain Eukaryota; kingdom Viridiplantae; phylum Streptophyta; class Bryopsida; order Hypnales; family Leucodontaceae; genus Antitrichia; species Antitrichia curtipendula. The sequence continues at coordinate 5,492,090 of OX579641.1, forward strand.
CTGTTTCAAGGACCTTAGCTTCCTCCCAAAGGCAATCACCTCCTAAATGTTTGCTTTAAGAGTAGACCAACTTAACCTCTTTAGGATGTTAAGATTAAGAATGACCTACAATGGCTTGAACTCTTTCAACAATCTTACTATACAAGACTTTATTTCTTGCACAATCCTATTACAAAAAATTCTATGAAATCACAAAGCAAAGATGTACTCCTAGATAGTTTCACAAAAACAAATTATTTGTTGAAAAAATAATTTTTTCTACATGCAAATGGCCTTGGTACTTAGAAGTTGCAATAGTATCTACACTATAGGAGCAATGTCTGCATCCTTTAGGGATTAATGTGTGTGTGTTTCACTAGTTAAAACCAACAAAGGTTGTCCAATACTATTGACTTTTTCACAATTTCTTATTTTCACAAAGATGAAATAAATAATGAAATTATACTATATTTTAGGTGTTCACTATGAGCTGATATAAGAAGATAAATAAAATTTCACCACTTGAGTCCTATACATAAAACTCGTAATTCAATGGTGGAGGTCCCCCAAGTATATTAAAAAAAATGGAGAAAAATAGGCACACCCTTGAATTGATTATGTGGTATAAGGTCAAGAATTGCTTCAACGTACTCTTTTCTAAAGCAAGATTTATACTTTCCATTTTTTAATCAATTAAATTATAAAATCTTTTGGTTAAATTGTTTGAATATATTATTGGAAAAATAGTAGTTAAGGCACTTATCAAGCAAACGTTTATTTATTTGAGAAAATTGGGTTTGACATCTTTAAAATTAATTTTATTTATTTCAAATGTATTAAGACTCCAATGATTGTCACATGTATTTAGACTACAATGATTGTTTGAGGCTTTTAATAGGGTATCAATAATATTTATGTTTTCCAACAAACTAGCAAAGCCAAAATTTTACAAAGAACTTCATCTTTATTTTTTTGAAATAATAAGTGTCCAGTATGTTGGTTACTTGCGATATTCTTCTAAAACTATAGAGCAAAAATCTCTTCTATTAGTATTATTCAACAATAAACAGGGGGAGTCATTGTGGCTTGTTTTTAACCTAAGTTAACTTTTAGTAGTGCTATTTTATGGTTATATAAGTGGATTTTTGGAGTATTTGGAGAAGATGGACAATGTATTAGGTCTCATAGTATATTGCAAAGTTTATTTTGCTACAAGCCTAATCAAATGAGGGTGTTTGCACAACATTCAAGGCACAACAAAGCCCACAAATTGTAGTCAATGTTCAACCACATACTATGTGGTCACAAACGTATATTCTATGACACCTTGTGTTTCTTGGGCATAGTATCATTTGTGGCTATAGTTGTTGTAACTTATATACATCAACATTCACATCTTGGCGGAAATCTATTATAGAACGTTATGGAGTGACAAAAAAAACATGTGGTTGTCCAATACTACCGATTTTATGTACACATTGTTGGTGAGTGCAAGATGGATTGAGATAGGGATCCATATCATTTAGTGATGAAGAAAAACAACTACGACAAAAATAGAGTACACCGTTGGGACCATATTGACTGCGGCTTGGACATGGGTATATTATGGTGTAATAAAGACTACTAGCTAGGTCACATGGTGATCATTAGAGTAGCAATATAAGCCAACCAAAACATAAAATTATGGAATTTGTGTTCTCCATATAAAGTATCCAATACTCTGTGTATGTTGCAGCATCTTTGTTATGGAAATACATTCATTGTCTATAGTCTAGCCACCTACCCCCGTGTCATGACCCTTGTCACAACCTTTAATGGATGAATGCATTGATAAATGAACTAATTCATGATGAAATGTTCACTAGTGGATAAGCAAAGATTGCGTTGTGAGAGATATCTCCAAATGCACTAGAAGAAACATGTTGTTTTTTTACGTCCAAAATTTGGATGTCCACTTTTTTGGACATCAAACAGAACATTAGGATGTCAAAACTAGCATCCTAATGTTATGTTTGATGTCCAAAAAAGTGGGCGTCCAAATTTTGGACGTAAAACAAAAACAGGTTTCTTCTAGTGATGGTAGATTTGTGTCACTCCAATTAGATGATAAGGGCACTAGAATGCCTAGAGATAGATGATGGATTTATGTAGTGGAGTTAGACACCTCCACTTGGATGACTAGTGCACTTGACTTAAAACATATGTGTGCTAGAACTTAGAGTTAGATAACTCTAAGTAGAAGATCAAGATTTGGATACAAGATGAATTGAATACAAGATAAATTGGATAAGATATGATTGGAGAAATATAACTAGGACTTTTACTTTAGTAATTGGTTCTATATAGAACCAAAAATGGAAAGTTGAAGGTAGAAAAGAAGTCATAATCTATCTTAAGGACTAATGTCTTTATTGATAGTCTCTATTATATAAGATGGAGCTTGGGGATAAAGAGAATCTTTTTGGAGATTGACCTCTCTCTCTATGGTTGTGTGGTTTGAGGTCCTTGTGAAAAAATTATTGTTTATAAGAGTATTTTGTGTTCTTAATTGGAGTTCATTGTTGGAGGTCTGTAACACTCCAACCCTAGCTTTATCCTCATAAGGTGGTGTGAGGAGAAAAGTGCCTCAACTTTCTAGACAACAAGATACTTGCATTGCTAGACTTGTAGTACCTTCTTGCATAGGCTTTGTCACCTCTAACAGCCAAATATATTCATATTGCAGACTAATAGTGGAGGAGATTCTTCTTCAAGTATCATATACAAATTACAAAACATTCCCCATTGGAAGGAGAGGAAGCACGAGGGTACTCTTGATGAATTATTATTGAGTATGAACTAGCTAATTTATGTTGTCATATTTTTTAAGAGCCTATCTACAATCCTATAGTAAGATCAAGGAAGAAAGCGAGGGCAGAGGGCTAGAATGGGCAAGGCAACTATCTCTAGATTTGTCCCACCGCTTGCAGCCATAGCAAATAGATCCACCTCCAATGTCAAATTAGATAGGAGCCATGTCCCTATTATTGGAGGCCCACTTGTCGGATCTCTCTCCCTACTAGACACTAGAAGAAACCTATAGGTTTTTTTACGTCCAAAATTTGGATGTCCACTTTTTTGGACATCAAACATAACATTAGGATGTTAATTTTGACATCAAAACTAGCATCCTAATGCTATGTTTGATGTCCTTTCATAAACCACCTAAACCACCTAGGAGTATCTAATGCACGACAAATAATCCTTCTATATAAGACACAAGTGCAGACGTTCATCCTTGGAATGTAATGTTGTGTGAAAAGGAGAGGTTTTGCACAATAGTTTAACCTCCAATTGGAGTGCTCTTGTTTTTTTTAGGCAGATGATTCACACGGTATGTAAAAATGATGGTTTCCACTTGTGACAAGCCCAACATTATGGAGTTCAGGATTTGCAATCCAGGTGTAAGAATTATGGAACTAAGGTGTGACCACCCATTGCCAACCAACACCCTATTGGCAGTCAATAGAGTGGTAGAAATGCAACAGAGGTTGGAATTAATTTCCAAACATGAGTTCTTGACTTCTGACCATCAATTCCTCCATTCTCTCCATGACACATCAGCTTGGTTTGGAGTGCCAAAGTGAACAAGAAGTAGTCTCTTTAAATGAGCGGTTTTAGAAGAGTCTAGACATTGGATATGGATCCAACACACTTTCGTCCTTCCAAAATTCATAGTAATTTCAGTTCGAGCGATTAAATCACCAAATTTCAGCAATCTTCCTCATTTCTATCCCTGCACCTGTGAAAATATTGCCTTTGCCCTCTTGTACTCCACATCATGTTTGTAAGGCAACAGGCTCGAGAATAGTTTGGGCATTGAGAACCACCCACCTGTAAAATGTACACGATTTGTACATTCTGTTTTTTCATAACCTTCAGTGATGTACAAACAGTGTACATTTCAGGGGTGGACGATTTTGGAGCCCTATGCTAGTTCAACTTCAAAATTTCATAACTAATTTCAAAAAGCTCCAAAAAATACAAAACAACTTAGGTTAGATGCCAAATCCACTTCTCTTTCAAGGAAAATTTACTGAAAAATATTTCAAAAAGTTTTGCATTCCCAAAATTCAATTTCAGCTCTTAAGTGGGCGATTTCTGGACCTGTTACCTTAGTGGCTTATTTGGTCGGTCATGGGTGGTCACACCTTAACTCCTTTGATCAATCTTTCCCATTTTGAAAGCGCCGAAACTGGTGGGGCCCAATCCACCCCTGTTCCAGAGATGATACTGATATTCTCGAGAGTTAGTTATTCATATTCGCTACAAGGACAGTCTCTCAACGGCAAATACATCATTAGAGCAAACCCGCACTCCCGCAGGTGTCCGTGTAAAGATCTTGAAAATAAAGAGACCTAACCTAAGCGTAAGCTATGGTAAACTTACACATGCTTGGCTCAGTACCCAATTTTCCATTGAGCATCCAGAATGGAGACAACCTAATCTAAGCTTTAAGTACATGATCGATGTGCCTGTGACGTACTCAATTGACTCCACAATGATACCATATATTTGTTTCTGTACAAATGTAAATACCGGATGATGATGATGATGATGATTCCTCTTGCAATTGTGGCTTTATATACTTAACCAACTAAATATTAAGCTTTTAACTCAAGTTGTTAAGTACACTTAACTTAAGGTACTTATTAGCACGGCAATGGCTGCAATGAAATGAGGCTCCTGTAATGGGCATTGAATGAGACCTCACTCCTGCAGATGCTCTGAGTGTAGTTGTAAGTGTAGTAATCCGCTTGCTTTTCATGCATTGGTGAGCTATCAGTTTCTCTCCCTTGTATTGATTTTTACTGCTGTTGATTTCTTTCATTTGTCCCGTTGTATTTTGACCCCCCCAGTAAAGTTTTCAACAGAAATTGTTTCAATGTAGGGCCGATCTTGCATTTGTCCTTTTGTATTTTGACTTTTGTTGATCAATTGAGAATGGTTTTGCCCATTAAAGAGGATCCTAAAGAGAGAGAGAGGGAAAAAATGTTTCACCGAGCGTAGTAAAGCGTAGTAAATGTTGATCGATCATTTGACGCCCACAATGAGTTAAAAAGTTTGAGATAATGGACGGGGGGGGGTATGTGGTAGAATGGTGGTGGCACTAAATATCAAGTGAGCATTTATTAAGGATCCATGGAAAATGCTACTCAATAAGTGTTCTCTCTCTTCTTTTTTTAACCCCTTTATTTGACACAAGTATTTCATTGTGTATGTAACGCACATCATGCAACCACGCCATCAAAAAGAGCGGTTGGTCAAGGAACTTGCATGGGCTTGAACCAATTTTATCATCAAGAGTGCGATACGTGCCACGGACGTAAAACACAGTAAAAAGACAAAGATAGAAATTGGAAAATAATGCTAGAAATTTCAAGCTTTAGTAGATCTTCATCCGCAAGCTTGCTATGAGGATATGGTTGTTACAGCTCCAAAGATAAACATGAAGGTCAATTTTGTTGACTTTCTTCACACCTCTTGCAATATATATAGAGAGAGAGATGCACACATTTGGTCCACTTGTAAAAATGCACTCATATTCATTAGATTATACATTTGTGATATTAAATAAATGAACAATGATTATTTTTTATACCTATTACATATTTCCACAATGGTACAGCAAACTTGATTGATATACTCACTTGTGCATTATTTCTCCTATATAATAATTCAATCAAAAGTAACTCCATCATATTTTAGAACAATTCATTTGGATATAATATATTTTAACAAAATCAAATTTTAAATCACCAAATTGTGTTATTTACACAATATATAGGTGATCTCAATTATAAGGCCGTTATAAGGTATCTTTTATAATATATCTTAGCATTTTGAAATCTAAACAATTCTTAGGTCTTTTGGTTGTTAAGGTCCTTTTTCAAAAGTGTTTATAAAATAATTTTATAACTTATATATTAACAAAAAATGATTGAAATGTGATCTCAGGTGCATGAAGTTTATAGCCATTGGACCTTGCAATGAAACATGAATGAAAAGAAAAGAAAATAATTAAAAAAAATTTAGGCACGTGCTTTTCAAGATCACAATTTTTAATTTTCTTTAGGTCCAAATGTTCAAATTTTGAACAATAGTAGAATGCAAATATGTCACAAGGACAAATAGACTTGGTTTTTTCATCAATCTAATTATTGTAAATTTTTGAGTTTGATATATACTATTTATATAGTACAAATGTTTAAGGTCTTAAAGATATTTTATAGTATACAAGGTTTAACCTCTAAATGATCAAATGTTCAAAATTTTAAACAACAGATTAATATAAAGTTTCTCAAGCACAAAGAAGCTTTGTTTATTCATCCCTCTTAGTATTTGTAGATTCTTGTGTTTATTCTTTTACATTTGTAAGCTACAAATTTTCATAACTTTTTTTCACAAACTTTATAGAAATAAAATACCTAAATTTTTTAATTCAAAATTCATCCCTTTAAATAAAATTGAATAAACAAGTTAAGTGAGAATCACTGTAATAAATTCACTATAATTTAAACTTTAACATTTTGAATATAGAAAAATAATTTCTCTTAAACTACAAATATTCCATTGACAGTCAGTTATAAAATGAATTAAATTATTTATAAAATCTCTCTTAGATAAATTTAGTTAGAGTAGTGTTTTGTAATAGATTTAACTTCATAAATATAATTTGTGGATTGTATTTTACAACTCTTGCTTGAAATTCACTATCAAATTTTTTATCCAAGTATCATTTTGTAATAAACAAGTACATTTTGATTGATTAGTAGGACAACTAGCATGAATTTGGACATTTTGAAGTCAATTTTTTGAATTGCTTCAAACAATTTTAAAATTTTAAAATTGAATCTATTAGAATTAGACATGAAGAACAAAGTGATTAAATATATTTTCTTAAATGAATGTAGGTACATAAGATATAGGCTTTGAAAGCAAGTGATGCCTAATAAATATTTCCATACTTAATTTAAAACATATAGAATTAACAAATTGTACTAAAACCTGTATAAAAGACATAAGTAGTTGTTTTAATATTAATATTTATTTTGGAAAATAAGGTTCATGTAATGTAAAAATTTAAAATTTAAAATTATTATTATGATATTCATTAAATAACTTTATTTTTGAAGGTTCTCATGACTTAAAAATAAATAAAATTATTCAATTTATTTAAGTTAAAATTCTAAGAATACATAAAAAATGTCAAACAAAGAATAAAAAATTTTCTTATATATGGAAATTTGATGTTTAGTAGTAAAAATTGCAACCAACCATTGATTATTTTACCATTTTTTCATGACAACCTTTAGGTTAGTTTAGTCAGTTTTTGGAGTGACCTATGGGTTTTCTATATTGACAAATATATTTTCATTTTGTCACCATTGGGTTTGTTTGAAGTCAAAACTACAAAATGGTGCAATGAAAGCTAAAATGAAATCAATTGAAGTTTGAAGCAACTCCAAAATAAAAAAAGTCACATGCCTAAAAATTGAAGTCTACACATAAATTGTCTTTTCTATGAAGGAAGTTAAAAAGTTTTTGAAGGAATTTTCAATTGAGGGAGTTGAGTTTTTTTTAACCATCCAATAGGAACCTTGGAATTCAATTAATTTACAAAAAGGTCCTAAAAATTTGAGTTTGAATTTGGATTTGAAAAAATATAATTGAAAGGGTTCACTTTGAAACCACAGGGGCCAAAATCTTTGCAATTCCTTATAGACAAATATAGAGCTCAATGTCACACCTACAAAGTCCAACATAATGAGTCCAAAGTTGCTAAGACTTCCATGTCAATTGAAGTCTAAAGACTTTTAACCCTTAAACAACGAGCATATTTTTTTTTTTCAAAATGCATTTTGCAAGTATCTATGAAAGTGATTATTTGTATTTATTTTTTGGAAATATGATTACATATCTTCTATTAGTTATAAAACTTTCACATTCTGGAGGGAAAATTTTGAAATTCTTGTAAATTTTTAATTAGAAAGTAAAAAAATTCATATCAAATGCTATTTATGCCTTAAAAGTTTGAAGTCTCTCCATACATTTATATTATAGCATAGAACATCACACTAAATTTTTTTTGTGTCATTCTAAAATAAAAAGATCAACACTCTATGTTGCAAATTCATTTTTCCAAATTGTTAGTGAATATTGAGATAATGTTTGATATTTTAAGAAGAAGTATGATTGAATAGACAAAGAATATTGATGAAAACTTAATTATCAATAGAATTCTAATACTTTCAAGGCTTGAATACCTAATTGAAAATTTTTATTTCCAAATCAAGGGCCCCCAAACCTTCAATCCAACGTTGCTGGTACCATTACGGAGAGTAGTGGAACCCTAGTTGAATTTTTCCAATTTTTTGGGTTGAATTTTTTTTATGATAATATTTTACTACATATAATTGAAGTCTATAGTTCCAACATAACACAATTAGTGCATTTTGACTAAAGATGGTTAAACTATCATATAGCCTAACTTTTATAATACTAAATCATTATATCAATAAAATAAAATAAAAAATACAATTGTGTGCTTCTTCTTTAATATTTTCCAATTCAATACACTACAATCTCCATCTGTAATACTATTGGTAAAAATCAATAACAAGTTAAGAGTACCTAATTATGACACTATTCTAATTGGAGTGTTGCTATTATGTGAGTATAGGAGTGCAAGCCCATAAGCCTAGAATATTGCACGCTTATGTTATAGGTGTATATATTATAGAAATCGTCTATGATTATAGTATATATATGTTACAAATATCTATATTATAAGTGTTTATGATACATACACCTTCTATAATGTGTGGTATCTATATTATAGATACTTATGTTGTAGACTCAATGCTCACAAGCTCGCATTCTTGGGCTCACATACTAGCACCGTTGATTCTAATTGTGACAATTTTTTGCACAATACCAAGATCTTAGAATCAAAATGAATAAGACACTAAGGTGTATTACAATTTGGTCAACAAACCTTAAGGTTTCTATAATAAATGCAGTTATCATATATACAATAAGTGTATATTGGTAAAGAGGATTCAAGGAAAATGAAAAAAATAATCCCAAAGAAGCATTTGATGCCAACACAATGCATTGAAATAGTTTGAATAATAGGGATTTAACTTTACAACATTTCTCAATTGATGAAGTGTTAGTGGGACCATTTTAACACCGAACTTTGGTTCGTTGAGTGAAGGAGATGCCCTAATATAACATTCTAATATATCTTGTGAAACATGTTGTGTGTTGTAAGGTAGTTTGTTCTTAGAACAACGGCTTTGTAAGAGTTGACTGTATTTGGGGAGAATGTAAACTCCTTGAAATAGTTTTAAGTAAATTTTTTTAGGAAGAGAAATGGAATTGACATCTAATCCAAGTCGTTTCATTTTTTTGGACCTTTGTGGAATTAGTTACAAAATTTTGAAGATGAAATACAAGGGTCACTAAAAGGGCCCCCCTTCTGAAATGTACACCTTTGGTACATTGTAGAAAGCAAAATGTACCTCTCTGTTAGCGATTTGCGAATGGCCTCATGTCACGTCCTGCACTCCTGCACACGTATGATAGGCGACATACATTGGGTTCCTGGCAACCTCCCTCAATCAGCCGCTCTATTTACAACTCTAGTACCCTACATCAAAAAGACTGAAACCACAAGCCCCGTTCACACTGTCCATTAGTAAGTTCCCCGTCTCTCTTCCAACCCAAATGAACTGACCGCCTCGCTGCTTGAGCGCATACATGGCTTCCAATGGCGGGGGCGGCGGCTGCTGCTGCTGCTACTTCTACTTAGTTACTGCTCATGGAACGGTCGTCATGCTGGGATTGATTTCGAAATGTGATTGAGTAGAAGGCGGTTTGGATCTCTCTCTTTTTATTATTATTGATTATTTTCCTATGGCAGTATGGACGCCGACGAGGGGGAAGATGATTTATTAAGCTTGTTGCGTTGTTGCGTTGTTGCGTTGGAGCTTAGCTTTGTGGCTGGGGTTTAGAGCGGGAGTCATCAGCATTAAGTTAGATATTTTATAGTATTGTTCGACTTTTTCATCATCTTCGTTGTTTTTGTCATTGTTTATGTCGTCCTTGTCATCGTTGTTGTTGTGGCGTTGGTGATGTCATTTTTCCTTTTATGGTGTGGTCGTGACGTTTGTTGTTGCGGAGTGGAGTTCGAGTGTTGTGCATCAGTTTTGTATCTTGCTGTGGAAAAGCTTTTAAGTTCCGGGAGGGGAGCCGTTTGATTTTGATGTGCATGCAGGGAGTTAGGCTTCGACGAGTGATTAGATTTGGTCAGGGATAACGGTGTTTGATGATTTTTTGATTTAAGGAGCGGTTATTGTTGTTATGGTCCGAGGGTGTGATGTTGAGATTTGAGAATTGTTTGACAAGGGTCGGGAGCCAGTGGTATGGCACAAGGAAAGGCGAAGATAGAAGGTCGAGAGGAAACTCTTAGAGTGTGTAGCGCACTTGTGTCGTTTATAGGAGCACGTAAGGAATGCTGGGAGTTACATGAAAGTTCTGTAATCATGGACACTGGACGTAAATAGAGTGCGGTAGAGGTACGTGAATATTTTCTGCGGCAAGACGCCGTGTTCTGGTTTCGTTTGAGATAGGGCTCACTTCCTCTGGACTCATTGTTGTTGAGGCAGAGGTCGGGCATGGTGGTCACTGCCTGCAATTAGGAAGCTGGAGAGACTTTAGTTTTCCTGGTGACTTATTCGGGGCGATTTCGGTGGAGGAGTTGAGGCATGGATTTGTGGACATCGACGAGTTGAAGCATGGAATTGGCATCGGATGCTGGCTTGGACTGCGGTACTCTGAAAAAGGGACCCTGGACATCTGCTGAGGATGCGATCCTGGTGTCGTACGTGACCAGGCATGGAGAGGGGAACTGGAATTCTGTGCAAAAACACTCTGGTTTGTTCCGCTGTGGCAAAAGCTGCCGACTCCGCTGGGCTAATCACTTGCGTCCAAACCTCAGGAAAGGTGCTTTTACTCCTGAAGAAGAGCGCACCATTGTCGATCTCCATGCGAAGCTTGGCAATAAGTGGGCCCGAATGGCTGCTCAAGTACTTCTTTTACCGCTCTGTTCATTTCATTACATTTCTTTCATAATTCTTCTTGTAAGAAGGCTCTTGGTGTTTAGAAGCTTGTGTCATACGCCCATGGTCACAATTTTCATCTACTTTCTCCTCGATGTGTTGTCCAGATTTAATCATCTCAGTGCGTACATAGGGCCTTAGCTTCGTCAGTTCGAGCAAACTGTAATGTTCAACCTGTTTTAGCTGCAAGTTAAGGTCCATGTTTGAGTTGATGAAACAAGCTTTGTAATAAAGAATCAAGACGACGAAGAGATTATTGAAATTTCCAAGATATTTCGAAAATGCAATTCTCGGTGGCTTAAGCGGTGGATTTTTAAATACCGAATTAGACTCATAATATTCTGGCAGTTTAGACAGTAGTTTCTGCTGTACCCTTTTTGCAGCCACAACCTCTCCGCCAAGACTGACTGCGATAGATTCTGCTAACTTCATAGCTTCATCGACTTCACATCTATTATTGAATCTATGAGTTGATGAAGCTGTACTTAACCACAAACATTGCATCGAATATTGTCGTTTAATGTTTTTCATCGACTTGATCTCGCGCCAATTTAAACATCTGTTGCCCCTAATCAAGCTTGTATATGCAGTTTTTTTGCATCTCGTCTCTCTTGAGGGTTTATTGAGTCACGCACCAGTATTTTCCATTCGGACGTGTGCAACAATTTGTTCTCTATTTCGACTCGAAGTGGAACCTTCTAACTCGCATCATGGCCGTTTTCTGGTTAATGTGTTGCTACAGCTTCCCGGACGAACTGACAATGAGATCAAGAATTACTGGAATACGCGGATAAAGCGAAGAATGCGAGCAGGATTGCCAGTATACCCCGCAGACAAGGCGAAATCCAGCCCTCCTCAGTATTATGTGGAGGCGTCAGACAGAAGAAGCTTCATATCTGGAAGGGACATAGATTGTGATTTTACTTCAAGCTTCTCTCAGCCAGGTATTCTGGACTGTGAGTTTATTTTACTTTTCTACTGGGGTTTAGACAGTATTTTAAGCCCTTTTGGAAGTATCTGATATTAAACCGGTCATTTCCGTGGTTGCAGGTGACTATCTGCAAACTTTTCAAGCGAGCAATGGACACGAAAGTTTTCTGCTGAGGAATTGTTTCTCTTCGACATGTATGAGTGACCTTTCACCAAGTTCAGCAACTAATCGAGGGATCAATCTTGTACTGAATAATGCCAATGTCGCTTCCGTGCATCAAACAGAAGTCATTGACAGCAGCCAATTCGGAAGAAATGCCGTAGGCAATGGATCTGTCTCCCTCCCACAACTCTCGGATGGGAGAAACTTGAGTTTGCAACCGGATTTCAATTCCAGCCAAGCATGTGACCGTGGCACTATGACACAGAGTGTGTTGTCAGGTTTTGGGAGTGAACCTGAACAGAATATGATGCTTTATGATCCGATGCCCGCCTTCGGAAACCCAAATATACTTTACACACCTCTAATGTCAGATGCCAGCTTGAAACTGGAGCTCCCTTCATGCCAATCAGCGGAGTCTGCCGACAGCGCAGGCACGCAGCGGTCTTCGATTATTAATCCAAGCCCACTTATATCATCTAACAATATCTTATCAGAGTCTGAGAGCTATGGATCAAATGCCAGCAACTTCCTAGACGTCTTGATGCAGGTAACAGTGGGATGATCGCCTTACATTCAGATGTCTCTTGTCGTGGTTTTCATTTGTATCGTTTCGAAATGTGTCGAAACGATTCGTTCTTTTATAGAGTTGATTTCTACATAACATTCAAAAGTTTTGAATTTGCGACTTCCATCGAAGGCAATTTTTTAGTTTTGAAAGCAGGTTTATATGCTGTAGAATTTGTGATGCTGTTTTGGATCTCAAGAGGTCGATGGTCATGCAATGACAACATATTTTCCCTTGGATGCTCAGTTCGTTGTACTGGTATGACCCTATTAGGTTTCCGATCGAAACTCTAATGGTGTGAGGGTGCAATTCGATCCATTTGTGCAGGAGGCGCATCCAGCAGAAGTCCGCATGGAACTTATTGACCAGCTAATGATTCTGTCATCTGGTAACATGCCTCCAGATGTTGGAACCCTCCTCTTGAGCCCCCCAAAGGGTAGGTGGGGCGAGGACAGTGATCCTACCACACCTCTAGGAGGGTGTACTTTTTCTGACCTCAGCGACGAGGTATCACCAATTTGTCGAACTGTCAATTGGGATGAGCCTCAGGCGAGTCAAATGCTTTCACTGCCTCATGGTAAGCCACTGTTTTATATAAGTTATGCCTTGTTACTGCTGCTAGTCATTCCAGCGTAATAGTTGAAGCTTTTATTAATTGAATATGATATGGTGGGACGTTGCCCTCTGCGTAAGACGGCCCTTGGGCATCCAATTAGATATAGTGATGAACAGCTCCTTCATTAGATTTGGATATTTTGTGCTACTGCTTTGTCTGGTACGCCTGTCAGAAACTATTTGTTTGTACAACACACGCACATTTACAAATTTATCTTAGGAAACAAATGAAAGTAAAATTTTAATTGCAGAAGAGTAGATCTGCATCCACAGATGTGATTTTCTCTACTCACAGACATGTACATGCGCTATCCTCAAGTTAAAAGTGTTTGAAGACAGTTGGATTCTTTGGTACCTCAGAGTTGTTCAGACAAACTTTAAGAGGAAATACTTATTTAGTCACTAATATTTTTGCAGCACAACAACTGGTAGTGACACGATTTGAAGACGATGGAAGAGAACTTTCACGTGTAGGGACACAGCAGGCCTGCACCGATGAGGATTTTCTGACATTGTTAGATTTACCAAACTCTGAGACAGTGCCTGAATGGTACCCTCCATCGGAATATTATTCCGTTGGAAGTATTCCTTGTGCACCGCTTGCTGATGGTATAGATGCTGTCCCAAACCATCTGATGGATACGGAGTTGGACAATCAGACGAGTACCCCAAGCGTCGTCCCAAATCATGTTTGGGAGCTTGGTTCATGCACTTGGCATCCTGCATCGGTTGGTTGCAATCTAGGAGAATTTTCGTCTGTTGAGTACAGGCCACAAGATTCACTTGGAGATCAGAATGTTAATCGTCGCGCCACAGGCTGAAGGAATATCTTATCTCTACGAGTTTCCAGCACGTCCAAGTTAAACATAGTTCTGGTCTTTTAGTAGCTGTACATTGTAGGTCCTGCTAGTTGTCTCCATCAATACCTGACAGCCGAGACCGTGTTGATAAGAAAAAGTTGATGGTCTGTCCTTGCTTCTTGTCTGTCACATTTAGTACCTGTATTGTCAGGAAGTTTGCAGCTGAGGGTGAACCAAATCAAAAGTCCAAGAGGGAATGCAGTAAGTTTTCTTAAGTGACATGTTAGCCACGTTCCCTTCATATTCACCCACGTCATGGTGTAATGCTTTTAACTTCCTGCATCTATTTGTTTTGAAGGTACATCTCTTGGTCAAGCTTTCTGTATGCTCTGATCGTTTGTTCCTTTCAGGAAGTCAGACCAAAATGCACTGGCTGCCTGTTACGTATTTGGAATAAAGGGAATCTTTTTTGGAAGATCCTGCTGTAGAAATCTTGGTACGTTGCAATCTAATGGAGGGGCCTAAAGTTATCAATATGTTTTCTGTCACAATTTGCAGTCTTGCTTCTGAAAAAATCTTGCTTCTGTATTGCAATTGTTACGGATGTTGAAGCTTGGTTTCAAAATCTTACAACTATTGTACTGTACTATACTGTACAGCTGCTGTAGTACAAAATCTTACTCATGAGGTTATTGGATATGCAGTTGAATTTGAAAACATCTTTTTGAATATCAAAATATATCTGCTGCTTATACCTGGTATGGGAGATGTGGGACACTGTTTTCAGTGTTTTGTTAAGCTACACTTTAACCCAACAGCATTGAGTTCTAAACCCAAAAGTAAGCTTATTAAGCTGACGGTATGGGTTGTTTCATTCCCCTATGTGGAAACTGACTCATGCCTCCTCAGATCTGTTGATTGGCCCTTGGGAACCACACTGGATTGTACTGACTCTTGTTGTTTTTATTTTCTCAATGACAGCATTGCTTTTTGAAACACGAAACTCAAAAAATGTGCTCTGGGTTGGATCCTGCAATCTTTTCCTGGCTCTGGCGAATTTTTGTCAAAATCGCACCTGAAATTGGCTCTTGCAGACTATACACTTGTCACTCGACAAATAAGGGGGAAATTGGGTGAGATCGCCAAAAATATAAGAAAATACTTTCAAAAATGGATAATTCTTCTAACCCATCTGCATTTCACAGTGCATGTTCAAACATCAGAAGAATCCCTCATTGAATTGGGTTGTGGAAGGAATTGGTAACCATTCTCAATCAAATTAAATAATCACATTTTTCTTGTCCTTGTATCCCAAAATTGGATGTACCTTGGTCTGTCTACTGAAATGTTGTTTCTTTGTATTTGACATAAGAGATTCTATGTTTTATTTGACCGAAGAGATGAGCAAATTAGGGTAGGTAGTAGTGGTTGTAATTTGAGACTTTTGGTAGTGTGTATCTTTTCAATTTTTTTTTTTGTGTTAACCCGTAAAGGTCAGAAACTATGTTTTCACCAAAACCACTCCAAAACTGCTATTTCTAATATAAGTACCAAAGTTTAGGAAAAATGTTTAGAAAAAAATATTGGAAAAATGTAACTGTAGAATCTTGTATTAAACAAGTTTGAGAAGTTGTGGAAAAAATTTCAGAAATTTTCACCTTGTGGATTACAAGATAATAGCGTTTGAAGTGACAAATTTTTTTTTTTTATCCCTGCGAAAATCCAGGCAGCTGCACTTCACAAGGTCACATTTGTATGAAAAAATGTCCAAAATGGTTGTTGCTCTTTGGATTCATTCTTCAAGGAAAGTTGGCTACATGCTTGAAAAATTTCAAATCATTTGGAATTGTAAAACATATAAGAAAAAAAATAGTAAGTAGAAAGAGGTAGAGAATGTTCAAAACACTATATTGTTAAGAATTTAAATATGAAATTGAAAAATGACAATTCCAACAGTTATATTTAACAATCTACACCCAATGTTTTTATCTTTTTTCAAAAATATTGAAAATGGAGCTAAATAAAGGACTTTTAAGTTTATCTTAGAGTAGAGATTCCATAACTACCTTCAAAGTAAAACTCCTCATAACTTTCATTTTATCAATCAAAATGGAATGATTCAAAGCTTCCTACACATATATAAATCTAAAGAACCAATTTTAAATTTTTATATTTAAAAAAAATGATTTTTAAAGATTTTTTTTCAGCTGCCTAGGCTGCCCACCGACCAATGAAAATGACATATCATGCAATAACTTTTTCACCACGTAGTCAAAAGTTATGAAAACTGTTGGGCCTTAAAGCTACTCCTTGGGCACATCTTATGTGAACATTTCAAAGAAAAAAAAAAATCCTTTCATAGTGAGCTGCCCAAAATCGCTATGTTGTCAAAAAACGGTATTTAGTCCTTTAGGGGTTAAAGGCATTCATTTGTAATATTCTTCTTAAAATTTTAAAGACTTGTATGTTTGTACTTTGTAACCATAGTTTTTACAAAATTAGGGGCTTTTATTTCTTGAAGATTAAAAGTTTTGAATACACTTTAAATGAAATGGACAAAAATAAAATTTACATCTAATAATGTTTTTGACATAAATATAGTTCTTCTTAAAAACAAAAAAATTGGTGTTAATTTAATGACAATATGGTTAAGCAAAAACTTTGTAAGCTATACATTGATTTAATTTTACTCCTACATGTTCAAAGTCTTGGAATGGATTTTTGGATTTTGAAGAGGTTCCTATGATGTTAGAATTTATTGCAATTATTTGAGACTTTTTTTGGAGATTTGAAGATGTACTATCTTTATGCTAATATAATGTTTATTCACTTGGTACCTAGGAGAAAAAGTTATACTGTCATAAGCACAAAATGCTTAGCTTTAAGCAACAAAAGAAAATACAAAAATTCAATCTTTTCTTTTTCTTTTTCTTATAGATTATATTTATGTATTTCTATAAATCTTTGATTTATTTAATTTAAACAAGTGATATGAAAGTTATAAAGTGCCTTGTATTGTAGGTGGCTAGAGAATCTTCTTGATGAATTAGTATAAGAGATTTGTTTTGAATTCCTTTCGAACTCAATTTTGACAATTTTTCAAAAATAAAGCATCTCTAAGGGGTATGTTACTTGCTTCAATAATTTCACCATAAGGATTACATATATTAATTCCATTTTAGAACTATTAATAATATATTTTTTCCTTCCATCTAATACCTACTTCTATATAATAATTATAAAAAGAAAAAAATTATTAATTTTTCTTGCTATATTTTTTCCTAGATTTTCAATTGAATTCTCCACCATAAAGATTTGAACCTCAAAACTTTGTAGTGCAAAATAGTCAAGGAGATTCAAAGTCTAAAAGCCTAGTTATGTAAGATTCAGAAATAATATATTTTTTTCACTTTCAATAATATCTTACAATCTACAAGATCAAAGTGTATGAAAAATTTTCCACATATTTTTATACAAGTCTTTTAAAAGATCTTATGATTGAATATGCAAAAAATATTGTATTTATTATTATAGTTTTTAATATTAGAAATGATAATTTTAATGTTTTTTAGATAAAACATAGTCAAAAACCTTTTATGGATTAATTATAATATAAATTTTAAGTTGACAATGATGAATTATACATTGATAATTTAATTATGATGTAATATCTAATATCCAAATATTATAATTGCCTATTGTTAATTCAATATGAAGATGGTGTCAACATATTGATGTTGAACTTAAAGTAATAAATTAAATTTTGCTATAAAATTTAATAATTAATTTTTAAATTAGCATTCACAAATATTTGGAAGAAGATTATTTTATATCTTTATCATTAAAAAATTCTTAGACTTTTGAAATCTTTGGCAACTTATTTAATCCCTAAAGGATCAGCCTGCTATTTTTAGCAACATAGCAATTTTGGGCAAGTACTTGTGACTAGAAATTTGCATATTTTAGGCCTAAAATTTAATAGAATTTGCGGGCAAGGAATATCTTTTATGGTGAACAAAATTTTATGACATTTGAAAATAGAAGTAAAAAATTATGGCCTAATATGTTATTTTTTTCATCGGGTGAGTACTCTGGGCAGATTTTTAAAAATCTTTTTTTTCAAAAACAAAAATTTGAAATTGGTTTTCTAGATTTATATACACATAGAAAGTTTTGAATCATTCCATTTCAATCAATGAGTCAAAAGTTATGAAGAATTTTAGTTTGTGGGCAGCTACAGATTCTTTATTCTAAAATAAACTTTGAAGTCATTTATTTCATTCAATTTTCAATATTTTTGTAGATTGCTTATTACAACATTACAAACATTGGGATTGGCAATTTTCAATTCCATAATTAACTTCTTAACAATTTAGTGTTTTGAGCCATTCTTTACTTCTTTCTATTTACCATTTTTTATTTTTATATTGGACAATTCCAAATGTTTTGAATTTCTTCAAGGATGTAGCCAACTTACCCTGAAGAATGAATCCATAGAGTAACCACCATTTTGGATATTTTTTCATACAAATGTGACCTTGTGAAGTGCAGCTCCCTGGTTCTTGCTCCCCGGTTCTCGAAAGGACCCCAAAAGGATTTTTATCAATTCAAATGCTAATATCTTTTAATCCACATGGTGGAAAATTCTGAATTTTTTTTCACATCTTTTCACATCAATATACTACAATATCCTATAGTTACATGAACTCAAAAATGTTTTTTTCCAAAATTTCGTACTTATGCTGAAAATGACAGTTTTGGAGCGTTTTGGAGGAAAACATAGTCAAGGAACTTAAGGGGTTAAACATTTAATTGGATAATTATAAAGTTCAAAGATTGGTCAAAGAGCCTAGTGGCACGCAATTCTTTGTTGCCATGCCATTGCTCTCCTTCCCTCTTTTTTTCTTTCCTTCTTTCTATGTAGCCCTCTTCTTCCTTTTCTCTCTTTAGATCTCTTTTGGGGTGGTTAGACTCTTTTTTGCTACCTTTTCTCCATCTTTTCATTTCTATGATTGTGTGCTAGAAGCCTCTGCTAACTACAAGCTAACAATATTATTTCAACATTAAATATGGAATCAGTTGCTTACACATTTTGTTAGACAAGCATTTGATTACTACTAGATTCTTTCAACAAATTGCTTAGGGACAAGGTGAGGTGTACAATGTTTTATTGTCCTTGGCTCTTGCTCTCTCTCTTTTCTTCTCTCCATTCTCCTTTGTCCTTCTTTACGTTGTGTGCCAAAGTCCTTGTTGAGCACAAATGGTATCATATCTCCTTTCATGTCCTATCCATTTCCTACAAGAAATTTGAAATCAATTTGCTCACTAGTTTTCTTACATTATGTATGTTGGCAACTTGCTCTTTAATTGAGATTTATCCATTTGAATGACTCTTTTTGAACTTCAATCTAACAAATGAAATGAAGTTTATCAATTTTGATTTCTACTCTAAATTGAAATTTGAAGAACTTTTAAATTTTGATATTTTACTATAGTTTAATTGAGGCCTATAACCATGGTGTATTTTTTTTTAATTGTAGAATGATACAAAAATTAATTTATTCTATAAATTACTAGACTATAATATATACATATGATAAATTTCCATATTTTTTTACCATGTTTTGTATTTGGCAAGTATTCTTTATCTTTTTCTTCAATAATGAATGTTTTTTTCAAATTTCTAAAAAAATAAATTTAATTTAATTTAATTTAAATCACAAAAACTTGTGAACTGATCTCTGAAAATTTTAATGATTTCAAGGATGTAACTTCTACTCAAATTTAGTGAAATGACAAAGCATACAAAGCAAAAATAATTTGACTGATTTTGTAGTTATAGGCTTTATCCTCAACCCTAAAAAGTTGAGAACATGTCTATATTCCAAATAGAATTTTTTCATTCATATGTTTATGGATAAATCCTTGAGTGTACATAAAGCACTTGGTGGAAAGCCCTTTATTGAGGAACATTAGAAATTTCTACAATTGTGATTTTTAGTTATGGAATTGAATGTGGCATTTTTCAATATCAATACCAATTTCTTTAAAAACGCAGTTTGGTCCTTGAGGAGTTAAGTTTGGTTTCTACCCCAATGTGAAATTCTAAATTTTTTTTCCAAAATTGAACATTTTATTGACATTTGAACTTTAGATGCTTTTGCAATCCTAAGTGATGGATCTTCACAAACTTTGGGTATACTTCAAAGTTTACTTACTTATTTACTATTTACTGAATGGATCCACAAGCCATAGGAAGGGTACAAAGTTATTTACTAATTTTTCTTTAATTCTTTTTGCGGTGATCAATTCTAGGGTTTTGCAAAGAGTTTGCTTACCGATGTGGCTTTGGAATTTGGTGCACTTCCTTCGAATTGAGCAAATAAATCTTTGTTTAGAGGGAACAAAATGATGGTAGTTGGAAAAAAGAAAGGATTGTTGGAGGTGTTTAAATATGGCAGCTATATTGCTATACCTATTGTCAATTTTGGATGCTATTGCAAACAACTCCAAGAATTTAGAAAGAATCATTTGCAATGTAGGAGAATTTTTTTTGAGATCCAAAAATAGCCAACGAATGACTTTCAAGATTACCATATTCTACTAGAAAGTTCACTACATTAGTGTCTAATATTTATTTAAAGTAGGAAATCAAGGTTTGACAAGATTAAAATTTAATTTATGCTATTTAGCCAACCATTCAAAATGGAACAAAAATAGGCATTTGGCTAGGTTTAGGTACTTCATTTAATGATTTTAAAGAGGATATCAAGCTATTTGTTTATAAAATGCATAGAATATTGGGACAAGATTGCCGTAAATGGCCAGTACATGTCTTTAAATGAAGAAAATCATGATTCTTCCTCAATCAATTGCAATTTTAAAATATTAGGCAAGATAGGGGGATAATTTTTCTAAAAATTAGGCATCATTTAAGAAAATATTTATTGACAAACCGGCTAGTAGGCACTAGAAGAAAAACGTGTCCGGCACAATCGACTACTATGCAACTAGTGTCCTATACAACTATCTTGCAACTGTAATCCTCTCTATATGCACCAAATTTGGTTATTTAGTCGCAAAATAGTCGTAGAATGAAGTGTAGGGTTACAGGATTGTAACAGAGTTGGCAATTAGAATTACTGTGAGGTATTCTACATCCAGTTTTCATCACAGTTGTCGATGTGGACAACTCTACGCATCGTGGAGTCCACTATGGCAAACCACAATCGCATATTATCTAAATTTGACCACAATTCGACTAAAAAACAACTAGAAAACAACTAGTTTGCGACTAGAAACAACTACAGTTTGACTAGAAAACGATTAGACTGCAACTAGAAAACAACTATAGTTCGACTAAAAAATGACTAGATTGCAACTAGAAACAACTAGAATTTGTAAATGACAACTCTGTTACACTCTTGTAACCCTACACTATTACAAAGCTTCTCTATGACTAGATTGCAACTAGAGAATGACTAGAAAACAACTAAAATTTTCTAGAATTCTTTTGGTTGTTTTGTAGTCATTTTCTAGTCGTTTTCTAATTTGTTTCCCGATTATTTGTCTCATAGCAATTGTCCCATATCAAATGTCAAGAGTACCATTAGGTTAGACATATAAGACTTGTAAGTTGTTGTATTCTTATGTAATGAACTCCCTTAGTAGAATTTTAAGATTTCTATTAGGTATAGATTTCTATAGTTTGTAGATTTCTACAAATTGTTGATTTTAACAATTTGTAGATTTCTACAAACTGTAAAAATTCAAGAATTTTTTAAATTACATAATTTCCTAAACCAATGAAACTATATAAATCTAAATATCTGAAATCTAAAATAGAATTTAGATTTGTAATATCCAAAATCTACAAATCTTTAAGTCGCAAACAAGTTACAAACAAGTCGCAAATGAGTCACAAATGAGTCGCCAACAAGTCGCAATGGAGTCACAGATAAGTCGCAAACAAGTTGCACAACTCACCGATTGATTGACCGACGTCACGTGGCAGCAAGTACACATAAGCAACCACGTCAGAAAAGGCCGTCGACAAAGTTCAAACTACGATGCCGGATGAAAAACAGATTCACTTCATTTTGCGACTCTAATTTTCCATGCGACTTGTCCACTGCAACTACGGACCTCTAGATTCTCACCTGTCGCAAATTAGTCACACAACTCAAAAAGCAGTTGCTCTTTGCAATCGCAGAACCCCTCATTTTCTTCTAGTGAGGGTATGGTAGTGTAGAAATGAAGAATGCACCTATTGGTCCAAAAATTGAATCATTTTTTGAGTGACTATCTTGATAATATATCTCATTGATTCAAGGTTAATCTTTAAATGACATACCATATCCCTCAATTTTGATTTGAGTGAATTTTTGATAAAAAGTGTCTTTTAGATTTTTTTGGAATGTTTCAACCTATTGTACCCACTTCAATAGTGCATATACTTTGTCAAGCACCGCATTTAGGTTGCAAAGTCTAAGTATTGTTCATTGTTTACTTTTGCATGACCTCATTGCACAAAAATTGAACAAGCAACAAGACCCATACCACCTCCAAACTAATTTTGGATTCCCTTGGATTTGCCATGTAAGCAAGGAAATATTGTCTAAAGGTACATTCTTAAGGAGTTGTTTAAACACCCTTGGAATCAATGAATTGTGAGGCAAGAGAGGGAATAGAAGAGATTAAAAGAAACCTTTGTATAAAATTTTGAATTGATGTTATGTTTTCATGCTCATATTAGAATTATTTGTTTCCTTTCATTCAGTCCTTGATTGGGATGTTTGGCAATTTGATAGTGATTCTATGCTTGGGAATGGATGAAATTGCTTCCAAAGTGGAATATTTCTTCAATGATTTAGTATTGCACACTCTTTGTAAATGTATATGCCTATGAAAAGCCATATGAAATTTTGAGTCATATCATGAGTAACCAATGACTCGAAATGGTCGGCATTTTTTTCGAAATAATTAATCCCTTAAGGACTAGGGAGCTCATTTTGAATTTTTTGAGAACTTGGGTAGGCTTTGTTGACTTCAAAATTCAAAATTTCTGCATGAATTTTTTTATTATGATGGATGCTAATCATTCCAATCTACATGTGATACATTGTTTCCAATTCATTTCAATAAATATTGCAAAAGTTACAAGAATTTTTTTTGATTCCAATGTCAAAGCGGGCAACTAAAAATATGCTTTGGAAAAATTATTTTAATTTAACTTGATTGCCTAGATTGATATTCACACAAATAAATTTGAACCATTCCAAATAATGAGATGAAAGTTGTATGAAGTTTTATTTTGCAAAAATATATGAAGGTAAATAAAACATAATTATAAAGCTATTTTTTGAACTGAATATTAAAAAAAATATTATTTAAATACAAAATTATAGGATATATATTTCTTAGTACAACATTTTCACCACTAGAATTTACAAATCTTAAATTCTTATCAAAGTTATTAGCAAATTAGTTTTTTCTTTTAGAAAGTACTACATTTTATAATACTTTTAAAGATGTATATTAATTTTTCTTATTACATTTTTTGCAATGTGTTCTCAATGTATTTTAAATATATTGACTAAAATACACAAGCTATGGGACATACATGTTTTATTGCTACAATGGTTGAACTTAGACAATTATCTACTTTTGGAAAGGGCTACGTTACTCTTTGAAGTTTAGGCACATTAAATTGGCAATGGCTAAAGATTTTCATTCTAAAATTTTGGAAGAATGTTTTAAAACAAGTTGTATGATGGATCCTATAGTACGTTGCATTTGTTAAACCATAGATGTTTTGGACTATGTTTTCACCAAAACTGCTCCAAAACTGCCATTTCTAGTTCAAATACCAAATTTTTGAAAAAAACACATTTTTGGACACATGTAATTGTAATTGTAAGATCTTGTAATATGATGACTTGAAAACATGTGGAAAAAATTTCCAAAATTTCCACTATATAGACTGCAAGATATAAGCTTTTAAATTCACATAAATCTTTTTATTTGTCTTGCAAAAGTCAAGCACCTGCACTTCACAAGCTTACAAGTATATGAAAAAATGTCCATGTTGTTGGTGCTTCTTTGGATTCATTTTTCACGGTAAGTTGGCTACATGCTTGAAAATTTTAGATCATTTTGAACCGTACAACAAATAAGAAAATAATAGGAAGTAGAATGAAGTAGATAATGATTCAAAATACAAAATTGTTAAGAATTTAGTTATGGAATTGAAAAATGTCAATCCCAATGGTTGCAATGTTGTAATAAACAATCTTTATTCTATGGTTTTATTTTTTTCAAAAAATATTGAAAATTAAGTTGAACAAAGGAATTCAAAGTTTATATTAGAGTAGAGAATCCATAATTGCCTGCAAACTAAAACCCCTCATAACTTTTGACTCATTGATCAAAATTGAATGATCCAAAGCTTTTAAAATATATTTAAATCTAGAAAACCAATTTCAAATTTTATTTCTTAAGAAAATAAATTTTAAGAAGGTTAATTGCTACACAGGCTGCTCCCCGAGCAATGAAAACTACATATCATATAATATTTTTTTAACCATGTAATCAAAAGTTATGAAAACTATTAGGCCTTAAAGCTACTCCTTAGGCACATGTTTTGTAAAAATTTTAAAGAAAAGAAAAAGAAAACATTTGTAATGAGCTACCCAAAATTACTATGTTGCCAAAAAACAAAGTTAGGGCATTTTATGGTTAAAGAATAAATATAAATGAAGATCTTAGCCTTGCTTTAGATAAAAGTATTTTTTAGCTTTAAGAAGTCTCAAAACATGGTAGTCCTTTCGGGATTAATTAAAGTTGAAGATTATAATTTGGCAAATGCTTAAAAATAGATTTTTCCAAATAATTTTTTATTTTTGAAAAAATAGTATTCCATAAAGTTTGGCATTTAAAAAAAAAAAAAATTTCTACAGACCCTGACCACCAATTGTGGTAGTAGGTTTTATAGGCTACCTTTGCTATATTTTTAGGAAATTATTTGAGGACAATTGGATTTCATCTCCCCAATTAGTCAACTTTGATTTTAAAAACCTATTCACAATGTAGGTTTTTTGAATTAATTATCAAACACACTAGTAGAAAGTTGGTCTTGGAGCACCAATGAGATTACTAGTAAGAGCACTACTAGTACCAAGCTCTAGTGCTCTCAATAGTGCTCCAAGACTAGCTTTGTACTAGTGACATGATTCAAAATTGTTACAAAGAACTTCTGGGATAGTGACTCAAAGGTAACATTATGATTTAATGTTGATTAAAATCCCTCCAAGAATACCCCTTCTAAATACGACAAAAAATATGAATACAAATTCAGCTTGACCTTGTCATCTTTGCAACTCATAGGAATACGTGTAGTCTTTCTTTAAAAAGATCTTCAAAACTCTCATTCACAAGTGTTTAACCCTTAAAGGACCAAAGTGTGTTTTTTGGCAACATAGCAATTTTGGGCAGCTCACTACGAATGGAATTTATATTTTTTTTCTTTGAAATTTTCATAAAACACGTGCCCGAGGAGTAGCTGTAAGGCCCAACAATTTTCATAACTTTTGACTACATGGTTAAAAAGTTATTGCATGATATGTCATTTTCAGTTCTTGGTGGGCAGCGCAGGCAGCAAAAAAACTTTTTTTAAAATCACTTTTAAAAAAATAAAAGTTTGAAATTGGTTCTTTAGATTTATATGTACATGGGAGGCTTTGAATCATTCCATTCCGATCAATGAGTCAAAAGTTATGAGGATTCTTAGTTTAAGGGTAGTTATGGAATCTCAACTCTAAAATAAACTTTGAAGTCCTTTATTTAACTCAATTTTCAATATTTTTGAAAAAAAATAAAAACATTGGGTGTAGATTGTTTATTACAACATTACAACCGTTAGGATTGTCATTTTTCAATTCCATAAATAAATTCTTCACAATTTAGTGTTTTGAATCATTCTCTACCTCTTCCTACTTACTGTTTTTTTCCTATATGTTGTACAATTCCAAATGATCTGAAAATTTTCAAGCATGTAGACAACTTGCCTTCAAGAATAAATCCAAAGAGTAACCACCATTTTGGACATTTTTTCATACAAATGTGACCTTGTGAAGGGCAGCTGCCCGTTTTTTTGCAGGGACAAAAAAAGGATTTTTGTCAATTCAAACGCTATTATCTTGCAATCCACATGGTGGAACATTCTGAAATTTTTTCCACACCTTCTTAAACAAGTTTACTACAAGATCCTATGGTTAAATGTGTCCAAAAATACTTTTTTTCTAAAATTTGATACTAGTATTAGAAATGGCAGTTTTGGAGCGTTTTTGGTGAAAACATAGTCAAAAACATTTAGGGGTTAAAAAAACCTAGTCATCATAAGTTTAGCCTCTAATTTACATTTTGCATAGAGCAGTTGAGTTCCTGAAAAATCCTTAAATTGCTAATTTTTCAGCAACCATTCTTGTCATCTTGTTCTCTTTTTGTGTTCCCTTTTGATTCACACCACAATCCAAACTATTAGCACTCTCACTAATATTAAAGGAGGAAGCTTCGGAGATGAAGAATGTTATGTGCATTTTGATTTCCAAACAATGTTCTAAAATTGTTCAAAATCAAGAATGCTATGAAAGATCTAAAATCTAACTCCAAGCATGGATTGACATTTCCAAATTGATACTTTGAACTGGTCTCCAAAGAATGCCATGAAAAAGCAAAAGAACATCACATAAAAGCTAAAGAATTCTAGGAAAGAGCTAAAAGAATGTTTCATAGGGGCTGAAAAATTCTAAGCAAGAGTTCAAGAATGTTACTATTACATAAGAGCTAAAGAACCATAACAAATGTTAATATACAAGACCTAAAGAATGTCTTGTAAAATTGATACTTGGAAAAAAACTTGCCACACAGTCTAGGGGCATTGATGTCGCACATGAAACAGAAACAAGCCACCTTGTTCACCTCCAAAGACTTACTACCTGGACGGCATCAGAGTTCCCAATACCAACTTTTGAATCCAACTTTAGAACAAGCAACTACGCATTGAAGAAAATTCTCAAATCCTAGATAACACTCTCAAGCTTGATTCACAAGTATGGTTTTGCAGCCAATGCTTGCATCCATAGCTGGTGGGGGACACATGTTGGACTCACCACCAAGGCTTTTTTTTTGGCTTTCTAATACCAGATTGCACCAGAAAAAATAATTTGCCTAAAAAATGGCAAATTTTTTTGAATTACAATAAAATTTAGGTTGAAACTGCCAGATTGTGGATGAAAACAGAATTAGAGACATGTGGTATGTGCAAATGTGATATTTTCTATCCAATATTTGGATGAATGCTGAAATTTGGAGCACTAATATAATATTTTATATTGCCACCTTGGCACTTCATTAAAAAAAAAAAAGCCTTGCTCACCACCACCATAGCCAACAACTTCTATCCTCAATTTTTTCAGACATCTACAAAAATCAACTCTCAAGGGACTAAAACCTGAGAACTGCAAGGATGCAACAATGAAGAGCTCCATATCCAAAAGTGCTCAGACGGTTGAGATCAACGACGGTGCTAATCAATTGCGACGGCTTTTAATTTAGTGGTGCAAGATCAACGACTTTGAAGGGGCTTTGCGTTTTCAATTCTAAGATTGACAGCAGGGAATCAACCCCTAAATGCCCAAGGCACCCAAATTTGGTGTTTGCAAACCTAACTAAGTTGCTATTTTAATATTTTATATTTTTGAAAAGTTCTTCTTGAAGACTAGTTTTAGCATCAAAAATCCGATCTTGAAAAAAAAAATTATAGTGATTTTTTTATTCAAGATTTTGAGCAAGTATACCCATTGCAATCTTGACTTCTCGTAGTGTTGAGAGCTCTTGAAAATGAGCCTCAAATACACTAGATCTTGGAGAAAAAATCACATTCAAAATTCATTCCAGAAATTTTTAAAAGAGATTTTAAGAAGCCATAAATTGAATGGGGTTATACATGTTAGGCCCTTTAACCTCATATTTTTTGGTCACCAACTTTTTAGATTTTACTTGTGAAAAGAGGATTAAAAGACTTCACATCATTTTTGTAGTTTTAACACCCTCATGGTTAAACATTATAATCTTTCACTCCATATGTGATATTGTTGTATTTTCTTTTCCTATGAGATCTCTAACATGTCTAGTTTGAACTTGTATGGTTACAATTTAAAAAATATTGATACAACCTATCAAAATGTTGACATTTTGTTCAATTTAGAGCAAATTTCAAGATGCTCAAAACAGGCCTTGGGCATTTAGGAGTTAAGAATGCAAGTTTTTGATTAAATTCAGATCGACGGCAAGAGAGGGGGGGGGCAATTTATTTTTTCAACAGTGGAGAATTTTTTTGTTGGGGTACAAGGTAGGACGAGGCTAGCTGCATCTTTTGAGGGAATAGTCAATTACAATTTACAAGTTACATTTTTTTGTGGAAGGCATGAAATTGAAGGCGAGAGCTTGAGGGCTTGTTGATTGGAGGGCAACAATTGCCAAGATCATCTCAATACAACAAAAAAACTTTGTACTCTTTCTGTGGTACAACATCAAGAAAATGGGGCTTTGATCTTCCTACTGCAAAATCGAGGGCATTAGAGGTCTTCTCACTCAATTAAACATAATCACTTATTTTCATACTATAACCATAGAATCATGAATTAAATGTGTTATGAATCACATGGAAAAATCAAGTATAACAATATCACGGATTGAAAGATTATATTGTTTAATTTTAAAGGGGTTAAAAATTTGGAAGTTGTTTGAAATCTTTCAATCCATTGCTAACCCCTAACGGACCAATCTCCTGAATTCGGTAGCATAGCAATTTGGGGTAGATATGTGTGACTGGAGGTTTTCATGTTTTTGGCCCAAATTTTAATAGAAGGTATGGACAAGGAATATCTTTCATGTGCACTAAAATTCAAGACATTTGAAAATATGAGTTAAAAAATATGGCCTAATATGATAATTTTTTTCCGTAAATGGGCACTCCAAACAAATAAGAAAAAAATCACTATTTTCTTAAACAAAAATTTGAAATTGATTTTCTAGATTTATATATACTTTAAAAGCTTTGGATCATTCAATTTTGATCAATGAGTCAAAAGTTATGAGGAGTTCTAGTTTGCAGGCAATTATGGATTCTCTACTCTAATATAAAATTTGAATTCCTTTATTCAACTCCATTTTTAATATTTTTTGAAAAAATAAAATCATAGGATGAAGATTGTTTATTACAACATTGCAACCATTGGAGTTGACATTTTTCAATTCCATAACAAAATTCTTAACAATTTTGTATTTTGAATCATTATCTATTTCTTTCTACTTCCTATTATTTTCTTATTTGTTATACGGTTCAAAATGATCTAAAAGTTTTCAAGCATGACAACTTACCGTGAAAAATGAATCCAAAGAAGCACCACCAACATGGACATTTTTTCATACAAATGTGAGCTTGTGAAGTGCAGGTGCTTAACTTTTGCAAGGCAAATAAAAGGATTTATGTGAATTTGAAAGCTCGTATCTTGTAGTCTACGTGGTGGAAATTTTGAAATTTTTTCCACATGTTCTCAAGTCATCATATTACAAGATCCTACAATTATAATTACATGTGTCCAAAAATGTTTTTTTTCAAAAATTTGGTATTTGAACTAGAAATGGCAGTTTTGGAGCTTTTATAGAGAAAACATAGTCAAGGAATTTAAACATATGTCAAATTCCATATTGATTAGGTAAATCCTATATAAGAAATAGTATGTAAAAATTTTAACACCTACAGAAATAGGAGTGTTTTCAAGAAAAAAATGTCAATGTGTGGGAATAATTTTAGTCCATTTGATTGCATGGATTCAAAGATTATAACTTTTAAAGTGGGAAAAAAAATAGTTTATTTCATTTCAAAGTATATCCTATAATTTTTGGCCTTGTCTTCTAGATAGAGACTTTCTATCATCTTTTTCTAATACAAAGTCTATTTCCTATCTACAATTGAGTTTAACCTCTAAATGATCGTTTGTTCCCTTGGGGACCAATTTGGATCCGGGTAGATTCCTATTGTTTAATTTTGTAGTGAATCTCTTAGAATTTTCTTAAGGTCGTGTAGTTTGCTGAGAGTTTTGTGTCAATATAATTTTTGTTTCATGCGGTGCCCATGAGCAAAAGTTATGGCACAATAAGCCAAAAATGGAGGTCAACGAGCACCACAAAAAAAATCACAAAAAGTCAGAATAATTTTAATTTTAATTTTTTACTAAAATATTATGTTTTTGTCTGCATGTAAAGCTTTGATCCATTCTATTTGGACTAGGGATGAGAAAGTTATGGACAATCTTGTTTTTTGGGCAATCTAAGCATCTTCTTGAAAAAAAACTTTTTGTCCAACTTTGAATGCTAATATCTTCCAATCCATATGGTCAAGTTTTATGAAATTTTTACTACACAATCTTGTACAAGTTGAGTACAAGATACTATGGTTAGATTTTTTTTAAATGATTTTTTTGGATAAATGCAACAAAAGTGGCAGTCTTGAGTGCTTTTTGATAGAAACACCCTTGGGGCTTTAGGGATTAAACTAGTTCTTTTGATTAATTCAATGCATTGTGAATTGTTTAGAATCTTCCTAAATGGACCACCAAGTTTCATTTCTATAAGAAATCCTTTTGCAAACCCCTTGCCTCCTTTCAAATGTTTGGAGACCTCCAAACTTAAGCCCTAAATCTATAAAATCTTCAAACTTTATTGAAGATAAGTCTAATAGCAACTTGGACATTTCTAGGCTCAAAGTGAATGAAAATAGGTCCAACAACAACTTCTAGACTTTCAACCTAGATATAGTCTTAGATTTAGATCTACACATTAATAAAAAATAGCTCTAATACCAACTTTTACAACTTTTGAGTTTGTTTTGTTTTGTATATCGAAGGTGAACCTACAACACAAGTTTCAATTATCTTCCCTTCATATATAAAAAATAAACCACACAATGCAAATTATCTTCTTTTTCTTCTCTTTACTTTTGTATTGCTTATCTTTGTTGTTTGCGTCTTGTATTATGTTCCATTTTTTAAGCTACAACTACCTCATCTCTATGCCCCCCAATGTTCAATGTTGCAAAATTGAAGACTTGTTAAGATTGCGGTACATTTCATGCCAACATGAAGTTTGTTAGTTTAAAAATGTAGTTGGTGATTTCTTTTTTAGCAAATCCTTGTTGAATTGGCTCCAAGATTTTGTGTCAATTCTTCTTTTTCATATTCCAATTAGTCTATACAATTTTAGTTTCAATAATTATTCCAATAATAGTATCAATTTTGTTGCTTTGATTAACAATTTTTCATTAAGTATATTTGATTTGAACTAAATCAATGAATGATTTGTCTAATAGCTCAATCCAAATTGATGCATATTACTACTGATAAAGATAGGCATATTGACCTTTTATAACTTTTGAATATATAGACTTGAAAATATGGTGTCTTTTTAATCATATATTATGTTTGCTAAGATGGTTTTGATTCTTAATGCAAAATTCTTGGCAATTGCAAAATATAATATACACAATTATAATTTATTTTATTGGAGAGCAACTCAAAGCAAAAACAACATATCAAGGGTGATTGCAAGAAACACCATTACTATTTGTTGTGTTTTGTCCTACAATTACTCATGATTTATTTTTTTGAGCAATTTAAAATTTGAATAATAATAATTTTTTAATTAAAATATATGACCAATCCTACACACCTTTCAAATGAAGGTAACTAGCTAAGGAAAAGCATAGAAAATTTCTCTGAGAAGGAAAACTAGAAAAGTGGTAAATCTTAAGATAATAGATACTTCAAAGTTTTAATTAGTTAAAAATAGGAAAATAAATAGAACATTTATTTTCAACAATTCTATAAAAATGATGCAAGGATACCATGTAGGGTGATAAATTATGTGTCATTGGATAAATTCATATATGCAATTTCAAAGCCTAATCTTGTTTTGAAGTCATTGAATACATGCCATTGTAAGAAAGTTATGTTCATAGTTTTTATTGAATACTAAGGCTTATCTTGAAGCAACAAACTTAAATTATTTCTTCAAATCGTATTGCTTATTATTTCAAAACAAAGTCTTCAATATACTTATTACACTAACATTGTTTATATGTTGTGTGTAAGTTCTTTACATATTTGTAAGATTGTTTATTCCACTAAGTGTCATTTTAATTCCAAAACATATAATTATTGTATGAATTAAGAGTAAATGTTATGTGCCATTTAAAATATTGTTCAAGAACAAATACAACTAAAGTTTGCCCAATTCAACGTTTACTAATGGCTATTGGGAGCACAATGGCGAATACAAAGGTTAGAACTTAAGATTATTAGGTCACACTAATATGATAGTTTATACATTTAAAAGATGAACTGGTGACTTTGGAAATCATCAATATTGATATTTTGTTATTCATTGGTTTAAAAAAGTCTAAAATAATTCATTGGAAGTAAACTATTGTAGAAGACCTCCCCTTTGGAGGCACATACAATTTGGAGGATGAATAGTTGCACTTCTATCCCACATAGAAGGATTCATCGGCCAAAAACGACTACAACGTTGTTTATGGGTTATAGTACTAAAATTATAGAAATTTTAGAGGCACACAAATAAAATAGTTCATATTCAACTTTCATTTGAATTTTATTCAAAGGTTCACACAAATTAGATCTCATTTTGAATAAAGTTATTCAACTCAATGTGAAGTCTGACCTTTATAGATGCTCAACCTAACCTTCCCGAGCACGGAGGCCCGTCCCGGTCAACATGGCCCTCACAAAATGATACCCCCTTTGCCTTGAGGGTGTTTAACCAGATCAGAGGAGCTCTACCACAATGGAACTCACAAGAACCTTCTGCAATATGGAACTCAGTAGTAGTAGCAGATTTCTCCTTAAGACATGTCAAAGCATTTGCTAGACAGATTCGTAGAGTTCAAGCCCATCCTACCTTAGTACAAAGTGAGCTCGTAAACACTGACCCTAACTTAGACATTTGGGGACATAGGCTGCCCCATCCCTCTGACTGCGTAGAGAGCGCTTGGCAATCTCTCAATCCGAACACTATATGAAAATTAAAATCCTATCACAAAATATTAGGGGGTTAAATGATCCTATAGCTATAGAAAACCTTCGCAACTACATCCATAGGAACCTAGTAGATCTCCTCTTCTTACAAGAACACAAACTTAGGGGCTCGGGAGCTACTAACCTTGGATGTTTGCTCTGGACGAGAGCCACAACTTTTAGCACTGAAGCTGAGCCAGGTTATGCCCCAGAGGGTGTCAGTGCCGGGAAGGGGGGGGGGGGCGTCGCTCATCTCTCCTAGATGGGCAAAATTGATCTCTCAGTCAGGATCATTATGTGGAGGAAGAGTTCACTGGGTTATACTTGTACGCATACCTAGAGGAGACTTAGGTTTTGTTAATATTTATGCCCCCACTGATCCCCTCCCACGCAAGGTCCTTTGGAAGACCCTGGCACGTGAGCTCCCCAAGACCTGCAGATGGATCATGCTTGGTGACTTCAACATGGTAGAAAGAAGAAGTGACAAGTCTAATACATGTAGCAACTTGATCTCGACTGCAGAGAGGCTTCTTTTCAACGGCCTCAAACAATCCCTATAAGTAGAGGAGGTTCATCTTACCTCCCCAAGCCTGTCTTACTCTTGGAATAATGCTAGATCTGACAACGCCCACATTATGGCACGCTTAGATTGTTATTATATATTTCCTGACTCCATAGCTCATCAAAAGAAGATACTAGAGTACCGCATTTGGGGAGACAATACTTGATCGGATCATCATCCTATCTCCCTCATTTTAAAGCTAACTAAGCCAGTTCATCGCCCTAGTAGATGGATCATGTCCTCCCTCTATCTCAAGGAGACTGACCAAGCAATTCGTGACATTTGGACCAGGGCTCCACTAACTACCTCGTTCTTTTTCAAATTGAAAAGGGTTACACACTTTTATTGGCACCACTACATTCAACGGGCACTTGACTATCGTAAGCAAGAAGCATCCCTCTGCTCTAATCTAGACCGGAAGTCAAGCCGGCTACAAAGCCAACCCTAGTGTACACAACTCCAATAGGAGGTTACTCTTGTTCAATCGCAACTATTCAGTTTTGAGAACCGGAAAATCGAAGGCCAAAAAATTCGATCACGAGCTAGATGGAGGCTTTTCAGGGATCGTCTATCAGCTAAGTTCTTCAAAGCAGTTCGAGAGGTGTCTAATACTTCATCAATTACAGAGCTCCGGGATGACGAAGGTACACTGCGATTTGAAAGAAGTGAAATTGAGCGAATCTGCACTCAATTCTATACTAAACTATATACTCGGGAAACCAACTCCCCTCAAATCATAGCAGATCGGGAATTGATATTAGGCTCAATCCAAAACCGGTTCTCTCCAATGATGGCCCAACAACTTGATCTCCCACTTATGGAAGCAGAACTTTATCAAGCCCTCTTGAAGATGGCTAAAGGTCGCAGCCCAGGCCCTGATGGAGTATTTGTGGACTTCTTTTGCAAATTCTGGGACCTTATTGGAGGGGACTTCACGAAGATGGTACAGCTAGCGATATCTCAAAAACACCTTCCTCCTGGCATGACCTCGGGAACTATCGCCCTCATCTTCAAAACAGAGGACCGTACAGACCTCTCTAACTGGCGTCTGATTACTTTACTTAACGTCTCGTATAAGATTATTGCTAAGGCACTACAGATTAGGCATTTAGGCTACAAAGTCTCTTGAGAGATGTAATTAGCCCCGAACAATCGGCCTTTCTTCCCTATAGACACATCTTATGTAATATCCTCCTCCAATATGAAACTATAGAATGGGCTAAGGAATCAAATTTGGACTTAATCTTCCTAAAGCTTGACTTCACGAAGGCCTATGATGCAGTATCATGGGACTTCCTCTTCCCAATTATGAGGAAAATGGGTATTCCGGAGTCCTTCATTTCCCTAGTCTCCATATTACTTCAAGACGCTTCTGCCACCGTGTCATTAAATGGGAAGGCCACAAACCAATTTCCCATTCAACGCGGTGTTAGACAAGGCCTCCCGCTTGTGCCATATCTATTTCTTCTCATAGGAGAAGCTCTCAATATGGCCGCCAATAGAGAACAACGTCTAGGAAGGATTAAAGGAATCCAACTCCCAAAGAGTGACCTTGAACAGTTACTATCTCAATATGCTGATGACACTGATTTCTCCATTCTAGGTAAAGAAGTATTTCTGAGAAATACCGTATCCCTTCTCAGTCATTTTGGTTCAGCTTCTGGATTACTATTGAACAGGACCAAGAGCATTGGCTATTGGTTTTCATCTAGACCAAAACCGGCATGGCTAGAGAACTTTGACCTTATATGGGCCCCCCCTAGCTCGCTATCCAAGCTTCTCAGGGCTCCATTCAGAATCTCATTGGAAACTCACGACATAGACAGCTTCTTCAAAGACAAAATCACAAAAAAATTAACTTATTGGACCACTCAACGTCTATCTCTAGCCGGTCGTGCCACGGTGGTCAATGCCATCCTCCTCTTTACACTTCACTACTTCATTGCGATCTGGAGTGGCTTGCTGCAAGCTATTCGCACTATACGCAACAATCTAAGGAATTTCTTATGGAGTGGGACTGAATATACTACCAGAGCCAAAGTCTCATGGGACGATTGTTGTCTTCCAAAGATGGCTGGCTGCCTGAAACTATTAGATCCCAAGGTTTCTCTTAATGCCCTACTTGCCAAGTGGCTCTTGTATGCCATCGAACTAGGTATTTCCAACCTCAAGGTTCTACTTCGCTATCGCATCCATAAGATGAAACCACACCCTAAAAGTGGCTACTAGTATCCTTTCCAAGCATGGCTCATGGTACATAGATCATCAGTCTCAACTCTCAAGAGGCTCAAGGATATGGAACCGTATTACTTCCGCTTGGCGACACCTTGTGAAGAAGATTGAACTCATACCACCCTCCACTTCTGACGAGGTTCTTACAACTAGCTTGTGGTGGTCCACAAGCTTCATTGGAACTAACTTTAACTTCTCGGCTGCTAGGGCGAGGGAACTTGTCTAACAAGGGCTAAGGACCATAGGTGACTTGTGGGACTCTGACCTACATGACTTTAGATCTTGGGAAGACCTATCTTCCACATTTTCACTTACCGATCTGAACGCCATCATTGGCTCTACTTAAGATCGAGAATCCCACCCCAATGGATTGTACTCCTTACTTCCTTCTTTGATCAGGCCCAAGAAGGAGAATGTGTAGGGATATTTTCTCAACCTGACGATCCAATCTCAATTATGACTTGGCAGATCAGTGGTCAGAAACTTCAATCTCCATCACTCTGAAGTCCATACATTCTCTCTATCTCAAGGGACCAAAAGAGCAATTGTGAGTCACAACTTTAGAATACTTCCATTTACCTCACCTAACAATGATGAAGTTCAATATTGTGGATACACACAAAGGATTAGGGTGATACAAATCCACAAGAGCCAAAATCGAGCCTCCTATTTTGTACTTTATGGCATCACACAAAGTTTGGTCTTCGACCTAAGGCGTTGGCAATAGAGCAATGGTCTATCACTCATGGAATACTCAACATCTGTAGGTTGCTATCTTATCACCTATAATTCCCGACCAAAGACTATCATCTTGTCAAAATGGGCTGGACACCTTCCGCCCCCTTTTACTCCCAATTGAAAAGATGTGTGGCACAAGGCTCGATCTCTTAAGGACGCAACCTTCATGTGGTCTGTTTGGCATAAAGCTGTTGCCGTTCACTCGTGGAGAGCCTGTATTGCCCCTGGCATTGACACCAATTGCAACTGCTGTACACTAGGTCTTCGGAAAACACCTATGCACCGTTTCTGTTACGAACCCTAATACGTCGTAACAAGACTTAGACGGTTAAAGAACCAAGGATGCTTGGCTTAGCGGTTACGATAGTTATGAGAGAAGGAGGGAGCCTTTGTGCTACTTAAGGCTTGTATGTAAGATCTATCCCTTATGTGGTATTTTGTAATATGAAAGAATGCTTCAATCCAATTTGCATGATAATGCGGAATTGCTTTGAGTCCAGTCTGGGTTTGCATTATTCCTCCGTTGCATTGATAGCGCTAGAATTACAGGTCCTATAATGAGGTCACGACTAACGCATTGGCCGTTGAATACTCGATCCATGACATAATACCACATCAGCGATCGGTCCATGCTCTGTCGTGATTGCAATCCGGTTCGGCGTTTATGAGGTTGCAGTAGATTTAATTAGGGAATCACGGGATGGAGTAAGTAGAGATCCACAGTCTACATCCTCGGGGTGGGTTGATTGAGAAGCGCAATGGAAACTGTAGACGAGAGTCCAGCAATCAGAGTTTATTTTTTTTGAGGCTCGATTTTCCAAGCAGTTGCTGTGAGCTCCATGTGTCTCCATGTCCCCGGCCGAGAGATCACAGTTGTGGGCCCTGCGACTACGACTCGGTGAAAAGCTCGGGATCTGGTGGGCGTGTTGATGCCTAAGGTGTCACTTCGTGATGGATCGGGGCGGAAGAGAAGGAGCGAGGGTTCTCCGATGACTGAGAACGCGGGGAATTATTTCTCCCTTAAACGCCGATTTTTGAGGGCCATTTTTCTTGGAATTTGAGCTGCCTGTGTGGTCCTGCAGTTGGGAGCAACAGGCCGCGTTCTGCGATGGATCAGGAAGGAGAGGTGGAGCCCAGGGATCGTTCAACCACTGAGGAAGCGGGGGCCGAGTTGTCAACGCTGATCCAACATCAAGTCCAAAATGTCTTGCAATCGGCGCTTCCCCAAATAATTCAATTAATTGCGGACCAGGCAGCTGCAAGATTGCAACCGAGATCTTCTCCAAATTTAAAAAATGGAAATGATGGAGGTTGCCGTGAGATAGGAGGGCATCGTACGTTCGGGGAAGAAAGTCGGGAGTCAAAAGTGGCAGAGCCGGAGAGATTTTTGGGAAGGAAAGGTAACGAAGTATACCGTTGGTTCGCGCAACTTAGACTGGTGTTTCGCGGAAAGCCTAGAACGTATCGTTTGGATGCAGACAAAGTAGCATTTGCCCTCTCTTACATGACGGGAGCGGCCCAAAATTGGGCCATGCCCCTCTTGCAGGCACTTGACGAGGGAAGAGAGCATGAACTGCTGGAAAATTATGCCGCTTTTCGAGAGGCGGTTATTAGTGTTTATGGTGACCTTGATCTACGGGGCAATGCCGAGGATCGTTTTGCAAGGCTCAAACAGACGGGATCCGTGGCAACGTATGTTTCTACTTTCATTGAATATGCTGCTCAAATTGATTGGAATGAGCCTAGTTTGGTAGCGCGGTTCCGTGGTGGGCTTAAGGACGAGATTTTGGACTCGATGGCTACCGCGGAAACTCAACCAAGCCGGTTGCATGAGTGGATGGCAATGGCTTCTTGTATTGATGAACAACTTTGGGGTCGGCGGCAGACTCGTCGGTCATCAACGGATACTTCTAATGTGAGGACAACACCTTTTCCTTCGCGAGACTCAGTTGGGAAGTTTCAATCGAACCCGGTAATGTCGGGCCCAGTACCCATGGAACTTGGAGCAGTTTGTGGTCCTCCAGCTTTAGCAAGGACCGCGGTAGAGAGGCTTGAATACCAACGGCAAGGCCGATGTTGGGGTTGCGGGGAGCTGGGTCATGTACGTGCAAAATGCCCCACGAATCCATCTCGGCCGTTATCAATCGCAGCCACGACGAAATCAAGAAGCTCAATTTCGGGAAAAGGTGTAGCCCGGGATTGAACAACAAAGTTTGGTACCCGGGCACAGTTCAAAGTACAGCAGCTACGATACCGATACCAAGAGGGGAATTATTCCAAGACTATGCACTCATTGAATTGCCGGTAGCCCAAGAACGAATGTCGGATTCTCTTTACTTACGCGCCACAGATCCGGATGCACATCTTGCATTAGATGCCAGAATTAATTCTCTTGTTGCTTTGACCTTGGTAGATTCGGGAGCCACGGGGGTATTCATGCACCCCACGTTTGCGATACAATGCAAGGCTGTTATACGACCCAAGGTCCGGCCACGAGAAGTTCGGGTAATTGATGGACGTGTGATTGATTCGGGCCTTATTACACACCAAGCTCAAGTGGAGCTCATCATTGGTAATCATCGAGAAACGTTATTGGCGGATATAACCAACACAGGACGATATGCGTGCATTTTGGGTACGCCTTGGCTCATCTGTCACGATCCGACGATTCGTTGGTCAAGGCGGGAGGTTCTGTTTGATTCTCCTTATTGCCACCATAATTGCATAACTTGTCAGTTGCCGCTTTCGGCAGCAAAGAGGAATAGTCGGCCTGGAGATCAAGGCCGCACGGATCAAGTGCCAACTTTGGCAGTGGAAACGGATAGCGAGCGTGGGCGGTCTGATGGGCATCCATTGATCAGCTTGACAGCGGCCGACCTGGAAGGAGAATGGGTGGCATCGAAAGGGAAGGGGGTGGATCCAACCCCAAAACTGATGGGATTTACGTCGTTGACGGGCCCATTCCAAGGGAGTCAAGAAAATTTGGAGCCACGACTGGAGCCGGGGAGATACGGCAAGGGAGCTTCGACGTTGGAGCTGGCCGGCAGTGAGCGGGTCCATGAGGTTACGACTAACAAAACATCCTCTTTGAAATTATCGGCACCCCGGCATGCTTTTGTCTCAACCGCAACCTTCCGATTATCGGCAAAAGAGGCGGAAATTTATACTTTAGAAATTTCGGAATGTAGTAATGTGGGTACTTCAATTCCGTTTGAATACAATGACTTGCGGGGGGCTGTTAGCGAGGACGCCTCAAATGAATTACCAAGTCATAGCATGTCAGACATGAAGATTGAATTTAAAGAAGGGCAGGAGCCACGTAATACGGGATTAAGACCTATGTCTCCCATAGAGCTGGAGGAGCTTCGGAAGTATTTAGAAGAAAATTTGGGCAAAGGGTGGATTCGAAGGTCAAAATCCCCAGTTTCGGCGCCAATAGTATTTGCTCGGAAAAAAGATGGCTCCATTAGGGTGTGCGTAGACTATCGTAATCTTAATAAAGTCACAATAAAAAATCGGTATCCGCTACCACTAATCCCGGAGCTCACTGATCGTTTGGTGGGAGCAAAAATATTCACTAAATTGGACATCCGACAAGCTTATCATCGAGTTTGTATGGCATTGGGCCACGAATTTAAAACGGCGTTCAAGACACGCTATGGCCTCTTCGAATACTTGGTAATGCCTTTTGGCTTAACAAATGCCCCAGCTCAATTTCAATCACATATGCAAAATATCTTTGGTGATCTACTAGATATTTCAGTTGTTATATATTTAGACGATATTCTTATTTTCTCAAAAAAATTGGAAGAACATCGCCAAATTGTTCGGGAGGTGTTACAACGGTTACAAGAAAATGGACTTTATGCCAAAGAATCAAAATGTGAATTTCATTGCCAGTCAGTTGAATTTTTGGGGAATGACAGTTTCAGCAAGGGGATTGGAAATGTGCCTTGACAAAGTTCAAACAATTCAAGAATGGCCAATTCCGACCTCGGTGAAAGAAGTTCAAGCTTTTCTTGGATTTGCGAATTTCTACCCCCAGTTTATACATGACTATTCAAAAGTGGCTATGCCTCTTATAACATTGACACGGAAGAATCAAAATTTTGTATGGACGCCTCAAGTGGATCTTGCATTCAAAGATCTTCAATCTAAATTTATTCAAGCGCCAATACTGATTCATCCCAATTTCGAACGACCATTTGTTGTTGAGACCGACGCCTCCGACATGGCAACGGCTGCAATTCTATCCCAATATGGGGAGGATGGTTATTTGCATCCATGTGCATACCGGAGTTCAAAGATGTCCCCTGCAGAACAAAATTATGATATTTACGATAAAGAACTTCTCAGTGTGGTTTTAGCATTTCAAGACTGGCGAATATATTTGGAGGGATCTCCGCACCACATTCAAGTTATATCCGACCATAAGAATTTAGAATATTTCCTCACTACTAAGCAATTAAATAGACGACAAGCTCGATGGTCACAATTTTTGTCGGCATTTGACTTTGAAATCCAACATCGGACGGGCTCCTTAAATGGAAGAGCCAATGCCCTCTCTAGAAGGATTGATCTCATGGAGGGGAAAAGTCAGGAAAATCGGACTCTCTTATAGTTAGCCGCCCTGGAGTCTTGTCAATTAGTGTGGGATGATGATCGCATCCTTAAATGTCTGAAGGCCGTTACTGCGGAAGATCTGTTGCTTCAACCAATCCTGACAATTTTAAGAAAGAGACGCATCAAATTTCGGGGGATGTTCGCCGCCGGCTTCAAGCATATACCTTCAATGATGGAGTCCTCCGATTTCAAGACCGTATATATGTACCAGAGGATGCAGAGCTCCAGCGCCAAATTCTTCGGTCTAGACACGATGCTCCAGCCGCAGGTCACCAGGGGCGAGCAAAGACTTTAGAATTCGTCACAAGAAATTTTTATTGGCCTACTCTCTGACGGTATGTTCATCGCTACGTTGACGGCTGTGATATTTGCCAACGGTCAAAACCAACTCACCATGCACAATATGGGCTCATGCAACCCATTCCAGCCGCTCATGCACCATGGAAACGTATTTCTGCAAATTTTATCGTAAAGCTACCCATTAGTGGAGGATACGACTCGGTGATGGTCGTGGTGGACAAGAATACGAAGCTTGCTCATTTCATTCCCATGAATGAGAGCATTGACTCTCAAAAGATGGCTTCTTTATATTTACACCACGTGTGGAAGCATCATGGCACACCAAATGAAGTGATATCCGACCGTGGGCCGGTATTTGTATCAAAATTTATGAGGAGATTATCGGACCTACTTCGCATTAAACCATCTCCAACAACTGCGTTTCATCCGCAAGCAGATGGTCAAACTGAGAGGGTGAATCAGGTGCTTGAGCAGTTTTTAAGAATGTTCACCACTGGGCACCAAGACGATTGGGCAGAGCTACTTCCCCTTGCAGAATTTGCATATAATAATGCCTCTCATTCAGCGACCGGATTCTCTCCTTTTTACGCTACATATGGATATCACCCATCCTTCTCTTTCATGACACCAACTTCATCCACCGTGCCCGCGGCAGAGGATAGAGTTCTCCAATTGCAACAAGTCCACCAAGAATTGAAAACTATGATTCAAATGGCTGGTCAACAAGCTAAGCAACTTTATGATAAAACTGTTAAAGTCCAGCCAACTTTTCAAGTAGGAGACAAAGTCCTTCTTCGACATGACAACATTGCCACTACGGCCCCATCCAGGAAGCTATCATCTAAATTCTTGGGCCCTTTCATAGTAATATCTCAACTCTCGGATGTAGTGTACTGGCTAAAGTTGCCAAAGACTCTACATATTCATGATGTATTCCATGTTTCCTTGCTAGAACGATACCGTGAGGACACCATCTTGGGACGACGCCCCACAGTTCCACCACCAATCGTCACTCCTGACGGTGACTTGGAATATGAGGTGCAACAAATCCTAGATTCGAGATTTTTTGGACGCTGGAAAAAATTGCAATATCTAGTTTCTTGGAAAGGATACGGTCCGGAAGAAAATTCGTGGAAGCCAGCATCAAATCTTCACAACGCCCCTGATATGGTAGCAGATTTTCACATACTTCACCCTCAGGCGCCACGACCTAGTCAGGACGTAAAGGGGGGTAATGTTACGAACCCTAATACGTCGTAACAAGACTTAGACGGTTAAAGAACCAAGGATGCTTGGCTTAGCGGTTACGATAGTTATGAGAGAAGGAGGGAGCCTTTGTGCTACTTAAGGCTTGTATGTAAGATCTATCCCTTATGTGGTATTTTGTAATATGAAAGAATGCTTCAATCCAATTTGCATGATAATGCGGAATTGCTTTGAGTCCAGTCTGGGTTTGCATTATTCCTCCGTTGCATTGATAGCGCTAGAATTACAGGTCCTATAATGAGGTCACGACTAACGCATTGGCCGTTGAATACTCGATCCATGACAGTTTCTTTGTTTGCCCAGAAGCCCAAGAGGTATGGAACTACGCTCAGTCGATTATCCACCACATAGCAGGATCTCAACCTACCTTGGGGCCTCACATTGGGTTCGATGCCATTCAATGTATCTTTGGTTCTACCATTCCAGATCGATTCACTAGCTTCCGCACCATCTGGTCTTTACTTAGAGGATCTTCCTTGTGGCTCATTTGGATTGCTCGCAACAACATTGTTTTCTCAAGGAGCACTTAGCCCCCAAGTCTACTATAAGATAAACTATGGAATGCCCTTCTAGACTCAGGCAGAGCAGCTGAACTCAAGGCCCAG
Source organism: Antitrichia curtipendula (assembly GCA_951230915.1). Classification (NCBI taxonomy): domain Eukaryota; kingdom Viridiplantae; phylum Streptophyta; class Bryopsida; order Hypnales; family Leucodontaceae; genus Antitrichia; species Antitrichia curtipendula. Next base: position 5,535,787 of record OX579641.1, read on the forward strand.
ATTAACTCCCGACAACACTTCCAACAACATGATATCATTTGGTCTAAGTTTGATAGTATTTGGCTCCAATCTCTTGTATTAGCTTTTCGGAATAGATCGACCATCGTCTGGAGTAGGAAGAGACCTACCATTTGTTCCTTCACTTAGTTCATCTTGGTTCTTGGTCCGCCTTTTGCTTTTCCTTTTTTCTGTTTTGCTCTTTTCTCTTCATTTGCCAGCCTCAGCTTGGTTGTTGTTCTCTGGTCTTTTTTTTAATGCAATGGTACTTTCCATTTGTTCAAAAAAAAAAAAAAAATGTGAAGTCTGACACTTTTCTAACATTTGCACTACTTGAATTTATTTGAATCTACCAGTGACCTAATTTCTTGCTATAAATGTCCATAATTTATATCCTAAAATTTTCAATTATTTGGTTATTAAAAAAAAGAAAAATATCAAACATCAAGGGAGAATTAAATTAATATTTCATCTTTTGTATAAATTATTTCAATAAATTTATTTTTGGAGATAAACTTTGATTGTTATTTTAATTTCACTTTCATCAACTACATAAGTTTGTATCTTAATCAGTTAATCCTACAATTGGACTAAAATGGTCATTTAGTATGGGTGAACAATTGGCAATCTAATTAATTGATATGGTCCATATTAAAAATCGCAAAGTAGATAACTAGTCGCACTTGTCATCTACTACTTAATGCAAGAAATTCACACTCAACTTCAACATTACAAAGCTAGTTGGAGTGTATTCATTTAAAATCCACTTTGTCAATCATAAATATTAAAATGTTAAATAATATTCCCGACAACAATTAATAGCAATGCCAAATAAACTTGATGAATAAATAATCTCCAAATTTTTTTACTATAATTTTTAATAGTGAGTGCTTGTGAGAAATTAAATAGATCGTACTAAATAATCATACAAGTTTGTGATAGAGCCTCAAGGTTTTGCTATTCTTGTTAACCTTTAAATGCCCAATCAACCATTTTATGGTTGCTCCAACTTCAAGAGCTTCATGGATCCCCAAAATAATACTTATTTTGAAATTTTATGTTTTTTTCATATAATTTATCAAGTTGTCTTTTCTAAAGCGAGACAAAACTTTGATTTGGACAAAAACTCTACATTGGGTAATTTTTTCAAGTCAAACACTTTAGGAAATGTTCATTGTGGATTGTTTGGAAGAGAAACATAGCTAGTGAAAGGCCATTCTAAGGTAAAAATTCCATGGGTGTGCAAATAGACAAAGGGTTGATTGGTTGGAATATATTGTTTCATGGTCAAGTGAAAATTATGTTTTCCCAATGTACCTCACTTGATTGCAAGTCTCTTAGAACAATCTACCATTGCTTCAATCTTATCAAAATTAACATGCATGTTATAAAATATTCATAATTGAATTTGGTCAAAAATAGCAAACTCTTTTTTTTAGAAATTTGAGATATAGGCCTCCAAAATGTTCTTTTCCTAGGAAAAAAATTGTCCTTTGATCAAAGATATCTCATAACATGTATTGCCAAAGGCTTTGAAAATTGGAAGGTAGACTATTTTGATAGTGATGAACAAATTATGTAATTAGATTTTTTCCAAAATTGTCCTAAAAGACTTTATACTTTCATTTCTTATAGTTTGAGGTAATTTTGAGTATAAGAGCCCTTTAGGCATTTAGAGATTAAAGAATTTGTAATGTGATTTCTTTTGTAATATCCAAGGTATTTGAGACTTAATTCTTAAAGACTAGAAAATTAAATAATACAGTGGACCTCCTTCAAGAATCATACAAAAAAAAATTCCAAATGTTTTAGTGCTAAAAAAGACTTGAGAGATTATTCATCCAATATATGATACAATTATTTGGTAATATTACAAAACCTCCATAATTGAACATGACTATAAATGTTCCAAAATTCGATATAATGCATGAATGACTTCCAACTTCCACTATGTATGCCTAAGTTAGGTTGCAAAGACAATTTACATTTTTTGCAAAGACAATTTACATTTAGATTGACATAAGTTTAGATTAATCCCTAAAGTTCTAAAGTCAATTTCTTATAAAAAAACACTCAAAAGTCAAAACTGACATTTTCAATGCAAACAATAAAAATGATAAACATTTGTTTTATTTTACATATACAACTACAAGATCTTGCATTAGACTAGTTAGATAATGTCTAGAAGAAATTGCAAAAAACTTGACCATATCAATTATATGATATAAGCATTTAAGGAAACAATTTAAAGAAAACAATTTTTTTTCCTCTTAATCTAATTAGATTATAAGACTTTGAATCCTTTTCTTAAAAATTTATACTACAAATTATAAATTTGAAATCTTTCATATTGAAGAAATGACTTGAGAGTTTGTAGGAAAAAATTCATCCCCCTACCCTAGTAATTTTTATTATTTAAATTTTTTTATTAAACTAAAACATGTAAGGTAAACCAACCCATAGTGGTCAAAATAAGGAGCTTGACATCATGTGGTTACTGAATTTTTTTAATTTTTTTCCCACAATAATACAAGTGGAAGAAACAATGAGAGCAATTAAAATTATTTTCTTCTGACAAAATGTGAATTTGCTACAAATATTTGAAGTGTTCAATGCATTTTTGCCCATAAGAGTTTGTAGACTACCTTTTATCCAACAAAATCTGAATCCATCATGCTCATTTGGCTCACCTAAAGCAGTCAAAATCTTTTCTAACATGGAAAGCCTTAAAAGTCAATTCTCACAATAAATTCTCACTGAAAAATTAGAAGTTCCTAATGAAGTCACTAACTACTTCATTACTGTCATGTAAGACACGCATTGAAGGCAAAATCTGAAAAAAATGAAAAAACCATGATGGGGTCATGAGGTAGGTGTCCACTATGGGTCATTTGACCACAATGGGTTGGTTTACCTTATAAGAAACAAGAATTCTTGTTAGCTTTAAAATGAAATTGAAACACACTAATCCCAATGGTGAGATTGTTATAGAAAGCAAACTAAACCATATGCAAGTTTAGTTTTATTTAAATTGTTAAAATTGAGTTAAAAAATAGACCCAATACATTATTTTCTCAAAAATTTGCTAAAATTGCCCACAAAACAAGAAGCTTCATAACTTTCACATTACTTATTCAAATGGAAAGAATCAAATCTTTTCATATAGACAAAAATATGATCTATAAAAAACAAATTTAAGAAATATATATTTCAAATTTGTATGTTTCTTTTTTTACTATCCACCTTTTCTTGTTTTGGGTTTATTGTGGCATAATTTTTGCTCCCAAGTGTTGATTGAAATAAAAATTATATTCTGAGAAAGCTACTCAGATTTCTTGAAGAAAAGTTTCAAGAAAACTTACCAAAAATTGAGATCATAGGTACTTGCTCAAACCAGTAAGAGTACCCTTAAAGGACTTTGGGACTTTAGGAGGGTTAAGGTAGCTGATCCACATAGGAAAGTCTTTGTCGCCTACAAACTTACGATTCGTCTCGGATAGCAACTCCACAATTGAAAATTGGCAATTGAGAGCCTCAAGTGACAGTATCGCTTTATTGAGTTTTATTCAAGGCACGAACCACCAAAATCTTCCACGCACGAATTCCATGAATGAAAATACAAATGCATCGTACTCGAGACTTTCAGCTTTGCATATGTTTCTAAGATGCCAACCGCACAAGCATGATGAAACTCAGAGTAGCGCAACCTTCAAAACTGAAAGTCGTACCAGTTTTCTAAAGGGATATACATTTGCCTGGCGACCTCACACTACAATAGATAATACTGATCGCTAGCCATACTAACCTGGCTTGCTCTGTAAAGCCAGTGTTACCGCCGCAGGTAACACACGATGGACTCTTGTTTTTCCAAATACCCATGATCTGCACAACCGGCCACAGCAATTTAGTACTCATCCTTCCAAAAGTAACGAGGAATGAGATTCCAAAGCTTTGTATATTATGATCAAATAATAAATAAAAATTGGAGAAAAAGAACCATATATGAACTACTCAATAACTGTTGAAAAAACATTAAGCCCAATTTGAACCTCTTGGTCCTTTCACGGTTAAAATCACAAAACATAGAAGCTACAGGGGAGGACTCAGATTCCATACCAGTGGTGTCCATACGGGTTAACAAACTTTGACTTGTGAGCCTCCTTAGCTGCAAAGTGAACGGAAAAAACAGAAATGTAAGAAACGGTGAACACATATCAAGAAATTCCATTTGTGAGTCTGCGATTTGTGAGCACCAAAACTCGAAAAGCGGAATTAGAACCATAACAAGACGCTAGCCACCATAAACATAACAGAAAGAATTGTCAAGAAATCCAAAATATCGGGACCTTCAACAAAAACAGAAACTCGCAAAGAGTAATCTGTTTATTTCTCGTCTAAAAGCACCCGCGTCTAAACTAAATTAAATGCTCCTACGTAAAATTGCATTAGTAGCCTGTATTAAAGTACCATTGCCGTTACGTCAACTCCCACGAGTGCTCTACATTGCCAATGCTAACAGTATACAGTTTCTAATGTTCAAACCCATTAAGCAATTCTACAAACTACGTATTACAGAAAATTCAGAGTAATAAACACAATAATAAACTACCGTGTAGAAAACAGAAGCAAAGAATCGAACCGATGAATTCAGATACACGCAGGAACTACGACTAGAACCTATCTCAGATAACTAAGACAATTAGACAGTGCCAGCACTCCCAAACGAATTATCGACTACTACATCCTGTCCGACTTGTACCACTCTTAAGCCATTGAACCATGCACCCTTTCTCTTCACAGATGCAATGGATGACAAATACCGCTACTAAAATTTCTACAAGAATCAAAAACCACTTCTGATTCCATCAAGATTCAGCAAGACGAAATTACATAGAGCATCTAGCAATGAATGTCTTCACCCAAACAGTAAAGAATCTAATCGAAGCCCTAAAAACGTAAATCACTGAGATCAAAGAAAAAACCTAGTCTAACTCCAACTAGAAGAAACTCACGACGCATTCTCTTTTATGCGGAGCGCGCAAAGAGTGAGAAGAAGCCAAGGAAGGGCGAGATCAATACCTCAATCAACTAAAAAATCCCGTATGACTTCGTAACACTCTTTAGCCAAGGATTCATGCACTCTATCTTATCACAGATTCAATGACAAATACCGGTACCAGAATTTCCTTAAGAATCAAAAACCACTTCAACAAGAAGAAATTACGTAGAGCATCTAGCAATCAACGGCTGCACCCAAACAGTAAAGAATTTAATCGCAACCCTAAGAAAACGCAAAGCGTAAGACAATTGCAGCCATAATGCACGGAGATGAAAGAAAAAACGTAGTCCAACTCCAAGTACTAGAAAATCGTGACGAATTCACATCCTATGCGGAGAGTGCAAAGAGTGAGAGGAAGGTGAGAAAGGTTGAGAGCACAGACGGTCAAGGCTCGAGGAGAGCTTGGCGACGAGCGTGACGGTGACGGCAAAGCCGAACACGAAAGGCCAGTTGCGCTTGGCCTCGCTGAAGGCCACCTGTGTGAACGGCCGGCCAATTACGGGAAGCACCATCGCGTAAGGAGGACGATTTGCTGCAGGGGACGCAAAATGCAAACCCTAGCGAGGAGCAAGCAAAAGCAAAGCTTGACGAAGACGACGACGAAATTGGTGAACTGTATTTGGTTCGGTGACAGCGGGTTTTAGGGTATATCCTCGGTTGATGCCCGCCTCGCTATTGAGGTCCGATTTGCATGTAAGTGGCCTTCAGCGAATCAATTTTTTCAGAAACAAAAATTTGAAATTGGTTTTTTACAGTTATATATATGTGGAAAGCTTTTAATCATTCCATTTTGACCAATGAGTCAAAAGTTATGAGAAGTTTTAGTTTGTGGGCAGTTATGGATTCTCTACTGTAAAATAAACTTTGAAGTCCTTTATCTTACTCAATTTTCAATATTTTTTGAAAAAAATAAAATCATAGGATGTAGATTGTTTATTAAAATATTTCAACCATTGGGATTGGCATTTTTCAATTCCATAACAAAATTCTTAACAATTTTGTATTTTGAATCATTCTCTACTTCTTTCTACTTACTATTTTTTTCCTATTTTTTGTACAATTTCAAATGATGTGAAAATTTTCAAGCATGTAGCCAACTTGTCTAGGAAAATGAATCCAAAGAATCACCACCATTTTGGACATTTTTTCATAGAAAAGTGAGCTTTTGAAGTGCAGCTGCCCGTTTTTTGGCAGGGTCAAAAAAACAATTTTGGTGAATTTGAATGCCTATATCTTGCAATCCACGTGGTGAAAATTTCTGAAATTTTTACCACATGTTCTCAGGTCAGCATAATACAAGATCCTACGGTTATATGTGTCAAAAAAAGTTTTTTTTTCAAAAATTTGGTACTTGTACTAAAAATGGCAGTTCTAGAGCATTTTTGGTGAAAACATAGTCATGGAACTTTAGGGGTTAAAGGGTGGATTATGAATGTCTTCAAGATCTTTTGTAGGACTCACTATAAGAAATGCATGAAGTAAATTCAAGTATGTTGAAGAAACAATTTTTGACTAATCATTACCAATGTGATTAATGTGGAATTACACAATTGCCTTTTGATTAACTGCACAATATTCTTCAGGATATCCAAATGGATCATTTATTCCTGAAGGAATATACCACTAATAAAAGTATTGTTGCAAAAAAATTCTATGTCGTAAACCACGTTTAGGAAATGTAAAAATAAATGACAATTGAACAAATGTTGTATAAATCATCTTTTAGAGCAAATGAAAAACCCGTAATTCCTAACTATGACAATTTTGCTACACCTTCTTTGTTACACCATATTTATTTTTGCCCTCTTTGGTAGCAATTGCCCTATGCAAAATGTATGTTGAAATATGCAATTATTATAGCAAAAAAACCTAATATAGAGTTATACCTATCCCATATTTAGCCATCTAAATACGTAATGAAATTCAATCACTAGATTAAAGAGAAGCATAACTACCACCAAAGATTAAAAAAAACTTGAAGATGACAAGATAATTTTATTGAAATCATTTTCAAAGACACTATTATAGAGTGTGAAAGATAGTGTGAATTGCACACACCGACAACAATTTTGTTACATTGGCATAATTCAAAGTGCCAAACTTGTAATGTTCTACTGCACACAACTCCCAACACTAAGATTCTTCACCTATTTCATGACTTTCCGCCAATTTAAAGAAAGTGACTTTGCATGTGACCAAGTAGCTTTGCTGTAAGATACTCTCTACTATAGCAATCACTATATTATTAAGGTAGCTACTTAAATAACTTCAAGGTCTCGGAGGGGGCAGTGTGTAAAAAAACTAAGGGGATAGGTGCAAACACCATGTATTTTTTAGGGGGGTATTATTTTTTATATTTTATTTTTAAACACGCTATCATTATATAATTTCCTACTTTGGGTTATTAGAGAAGGGGCTTGCATTACTTATAATTCAAAAATGATATGAATAAATGATATGGTAATTTAAATTTTTAAAAATTCTACTACAATTTTTGTCCTACATTAAATTTCTTTTAAACTTTCTTTTCTTTTTCCCACTAATGACTACTTACAACTAGAACTTAACAGAAAAGTGTAGTCAATACTACTACTGTATCTTCCATAAAAATTATCAATAACATTCATTTACTATGTAGGTATTATATTACTGAATGCTATCAATTGAACTTTAAGTTTAGGTCTTTTTTACATGATTAATATGAATGATATAGAGATTGCTTTTTGATATCAACTTTACTTTAACCTACATTATTTGATTCAATGTACATGTCTTTACAGTATGCACAATCATGGTAGTATAAAATCATAGTATAAAATAGAATATAAAAAATATTTTTGCACAATCATAGTAGTATAAAATGGTAGTATGCAGCCCTAAACCAAAAACAATGGAAAAGACAGACTAGGTGATCCCCAAACCCTAGAGCGAACCTTGAATCTTGAACAGCCGGAACAACAAACACTAGAAGAAACCTGTTTTTTTTTTACGTCCAAAATTTGGACACCCACTTTTTTGGACATCAAACATAACATTAGGATGCCAGTTTTGATGTCAAAATTGGCATCCTAATGTTATGTTTGATGTCCCAAAAAGTGGGTGTCCAAATTTTGGACGTAAAAAAACCCACAGATTTCTTCTAATGAAACAGAGGGCTCGGAATAGGAACCGCTAATTTCCAAAATTAAATGACAGATACCTAAACCCAACCAACGTCTACTATAGAAATTAGTAAAGTCTATAAAAATATTGAACACTTTGAGTATGCCACTCACAAGCCACAAGGCAACAACATTTAATACTTTTGGCCAAAAAAAAAGAATAAAAGGAGGATATCCTAGGTCTAATTTTTTTTGATTGAACCTATTTTTCTATACCCTATAGTAGTTGAGGATGTGTCATGGCATTTTCATCCCCTATAGTATATAAAAACAAATTATAAGTTTTATCGCAAATATTTTTTAGGCACCCTATCATTTATTTGTACATCGTTTTTTACTGCTACCACTCACTGCTCCCTTTCCCCCCCTCCCAAGCTCATGATATGAGAGGCTTTGTCATTTGCCACATTCACTTGATTATCAAGTAAGGTAGCTACTACATTCAAATTTCCTCATAGTAGCTCTTGTAAAATTGTTAAGCCTTGGACCCTTCCAGCCAAAGCCAAATAATATCTTTCTAGACTTACCTCTTTGAGCAAAACTTTGCAAAACTATACTAAAACAAAACCTTCAAAAGCTAGAAGGAATAGACCAACTTAAGTTCTAGAATTACTTTTTTTGCTATGTTAGCTCTACAAGGTGGCAATTCCTACCCTATTAACGCATAAAATTGGAGGGATTCTATGTGTTCTAAAAAAACAAGGTGACGGAGTGGTAGTACAAAAAAGAAAAGAATTTGCAAATGGTTAGTAGGAACCATCTCCCTTGAAATTGGCCTAGATCTAGAGTTGTTGCACATGCCAGTCTTCTTTAAGTTTGTGGTGTTTATTGAGCTCCATTATGTCAAGGGTTGCATTGTTTCTAGAGGTGAATCTATTGTCACTATTTAAGACATGCTCCCTAGGGGCTAGAGGTAGAATCTTTTGTGCCACTAATAGTGGTTCCAAATTTGTTAAAATTGCTTGTGTTCATCAATGAAGATTTTTTAGTATTGGAAAGAACATGATATGAACAATTGGAAGGAACATACATCTCTTGGACATATGTAAAGATATGTTGACACTTGGTGGTAAGGGTGGAATTTGCAAAGTGAATCCAATCCAAAGATGTCCTCCAATTTTTTTCTTAAAGTCCTCACTAATACCATTCTTAACACCAATTGAAAACATACCTTCAATTTTTTTTATATTAAATAGAGTTTTAGTATTTGTAGGTCAAATTAATCTAGAGATTTCAGAAATTTCTACCAATAATTTTGAAGGATCCGCTTCTAAATTTTACAAGCAACTTCATTTTTTTATAACAATAACAAGGTTGACCTTATCAAAATGTTTGTTTGTATAAAAACTAGATAATTAGATTTTCTAAAATCTTCCTGGAAAATATAGGAACAACATTCTCAAGAATGTTGATGATTGGTGGGTTGATGGTCTAGGTTTGTCATGTTGTTCCTAGACTATCAATTACTTAAAATTTGGCACTTAAAAATATTACTTATCAAAAATCAACTTTACATTCAAATTTGACAACCATGAAATAGAATTTCAAGAGCCTCTTGTTGAGAGCATTTTGAGTAGAAAAGACAAACTCTTTATACAAGTGAGGTAGTAGTAGGTAAAACAACCCCGTGTGGAATATATAAATTAGGATTAGTAGGATCTCAACCACTTATTTTTTACTCAAAAGCAAGAATTTTATTCAAAGTAAAATTTCAGACTTCATTTAGGCAAAGTAAAATAAGTATTTTCAGAAAACTTTGAACTAAAAAAAGTTGGGAAATGAATTTGAGTTTCATCTTCAAAAATTTGTTTCAGATTTAAAGCCGGCCTCCAATCAAGAGTTATGGATAAAATATAGAGAAGATGATTGAAAATGTAAACTAAAAAATGTCCCTTCCAACCCTCTATTAATTTTATCTACAACTTTTGATTGGAGGTTCTAAATCTAAAACAAATTTTTGAGGATGAAATTCGAATTCATTTTCAAACTTTTTCTAATTCAAAGTTCTCTGAAAAAACTTATTCTACTATCCCTAAATGAGGTCTAAATTTTCACTTTGAACAAAATTCCTATGTAAGTTTTGACAATGAGCAATCAAGGTCTTATCTTCAAATTACCTATAGCCTTTGAAGATTTATGATGGACAATACATTTCACTATAAAAACAACCTTTCCACCATGGTATCTCATAAAATCTCATTGAATTCACGGGCAATTTCATTAAAATGAAAATATTGTTTTAAAATGGCATGAAAATAGTTCAAAACGGCCGTTCTAAATCTATACATGTCCTAGATGGTTCAGAACGGCCATTTTGAAATCTGTACCAATTCTAGATGGTGAAAATGGCACACATCAAAGCAACACTTGGAATACTGCCATTTTAATGAAATTGCCCTTATTCACTCTTTCATTTAGCCATCAACTAGTTGTTGGCGCTTACTACACTATGCATTCACCATACTACTCATATAGTAAAATGTAGAGCAATAAATTTCAATAAGTCTTCAAATAAAAATGTTTGTAAAAATGCATACATTGAATTGTACAATATAAATCTTATTTAATGAATGAAGTATGCAATGATGAATACATTAAAAAATATGCATACATTGGAATATAGAAGAATTTAAACATAAATAGCAAAATTGCTTGAAATATAATTTAGTTGCTTGGCACTTGCTACGCTAATTTATGCAATTTGACTCATTTTAATAGTTTGACCTAATTAAAATTAGGTTAGATTGCATTGATGGAATTTGACTCAAATTGCTCAAATGCAGCTCAAATTAGGATCAAATTGTTGAAATTAGGCTTGAAATAGGTGAAATTATTCAAACAATTCTCAAATTAAGCTCTAATTAGGTCAAACTATTGAAATTAGGTTAGATTGCATTATTGAAATCAAACTCAAATTGTTCAAATGAAGCTCAATTTGCTCAAATTAGGCTCTAAATAAGTCAAACTATTAGATTGAGACTCAAATTGTTCAAATGAAGTTCAAATTGCTCAAATATAGCTCAATCTTCAAATTACCAATCTATACTTGAAGTCAAATTTGCTTAAAGTAAATGTAAATAAAAGTGTGTACCTTGGAGGCATTGCTAAGCTCAATTGAATACTTGAACACCACCACTTGATAAAGTTCTTGGCTTACAGACAATGGTGACCAAAATTGAAGAATTGAAATGATGAATTTGCAAATTTCAAAGACATTGTGAATATATGAATTATTGTAGAATTCAAAATTGCTTCAATCTAACAAATTTTTTAAATCATTTGATAATAGCAATAGAATATTGAAATTGTGAAAGTTCAAAACTCACAAAATCACAAAATTGTAGAAGTGCAATGAAGTTTGAAGCGAAAAGAAGCAATCAAAATGTTACTTCTCTAATGTCATTATGTTGATCTTCTCTAATATCACCTCTTTTCAACAATCATTGTATTTTTGTAATATTATAGAGTTCGGAGATGTGATATTATAGAGGTCACTGTGATTTAGTAGTATGAATAGTATGAATGATGATCTACTTTAAAGTAGATGGTCAAATAGAAGATGGAAAACCTACTCAATGGACTTTTTGTATTGTCCTCCATTTTTAATTAGCTTATGCTGACATTGGTATCCGTGTATAATAAATTCCTTGTCTGATATGGAATTGTCTCGACCATGTTTGATTTGTTTACCACAAAAACTAACTACAAAGGTGGACTTATGGAGACATCTTGAGAACTTGGAGTCCCCTAATGGCCTCAAATCTCCTCTAATGTATTATTTTGAGAGAAATCTCTACTACTACCAACTGATACTAACTTGGTGAGTGTGGATCCACCTAACATAATCTAAAAGCACAAGACTTTTGCCATTGTGGCATGTTTTGGTTGGTTAAGCAATTAAAGAAGTCAAATGACTCAACTCTCCTACATCGATATTATATCCAATAATAGCAAAGTAGGTCAAGCCATAAAAAATAAGTGTAGGTTAGTACCAACCTTGCCGCCTATGGCTTGGTAGGATCTAACCAACAATTATTCTTGATAACTTGACTTGCTTTGCAATTACCTCATCCAACTATTAGCTTTCAAAAATAAACATCCAATTCTATTTTTGGAGCACTCAGGCTACCAAACATGACTACTAACTGTGCACTTTGCCTACATAAAAAATTTACAAGTATATGGAAGTATCGATCATGAAGGAATATGTACCTTGTTATTCATGTTGGATCAGTGGATTGAAGATGTGAGTTCTAGTGTGAAAGTTCCACAATGAGATATATGATAGAACCATCCATAGTCGACCACTTAAGCGATTCCGCACATGTTCTATGGAGCAGTTTAAGGCAACATAAATTTTTTGTCATGTAGGATGATAGAAATCACAAGGATTGCAATATTTTTGGTAATTTTATGCCTTGAACTGAAATTACTATGAATTTTAGAAGCCAAAAGTTGGCCTCAATCCATACCCGATGTATAAGGTAGATACATCCAAATGTGCCACTTACCTTAAACCGCCATCTATACCATGTGTACATCTCCAAAATCAATTATGTACCTATGTGAAAGAAACACTTTCAGAACCAAATTTTGTTCCTTAATAACTTTTGCATACAGTATCCAAATGCCATGTTCTCTGGTGCATTGGAACCTCCTTTTACTTGCCTACAATAACATATGAAAATTGGACCAGTCTAATAATAGTAACTAGACCCAAGACGTAGCAAAAAGTGGCGGTTTGGGGTATACCTACCTTAGAGTCTTCTAATTCCGATCATTCCAGAACTACTTTCTCACTCACTATTTCCTACTTTTTTCCTGACTACATTGGGACATGTGTGATGACACTATTAGTCCCAAACTTGAAAAGGCTGGAGAAAAAATTGCATTTCAAGCTTTGGTTGAAAATTTGTTCCAGCTTTGGTTGGAAATAGTTGCACCCTACAGGTTGGGTATGGATCCCTAGTTGGTAATGGGTGGTTCTACCATACTTGGAGGCAAAAGAAGGAAAAGAAGAAGAAGGTACAATATACATAACCGGTTGTTGACTTTTCAATGCTAATGTGGCACCTTCCCATTGGCAACCCGTCACCATTGCCATTACAAGTTGCAACTCATAACCTTCTTTCCTTTCAACTTGCTTCCTACACTTTGGATCATGAAGATCAAAAGTTGTGATTGGAAAATGTACAACCAGTTATGTATGATAACCTATTCGCCGCTAGCGCGGCTCATCGGTTATCTAATACATAATTATCATCTCATGGTCTTGATTGGAAATGTACCGCATTGGTGTGTGGCTATTCCAACGCTCAGACGAGCAATTCCCACAGCAATATCCAGACTCGTCTACAAGTACGAATCCGACATCTGTGACTTCCCTTTTCCTAAGAAAACATTACAAACATTAGAAATCTCCATCTGCAACATGCATCACTGAAATCGGGTTCGGAAAAAGCAAGGTGCATGAGAACTCAGTTTCTGAATCAGTGAATCACCTTCAGAGCAATTAGAGATAAGACTTCATTAAATACTAGAAAACGCAACCCCATGAGGTAGTGTACAAAACTTAGCTGTGTTTTAATTGATGTTAAAAACTGCTTTAAACAGGTAAGTAACAAATTCTTACGTTTTTTTTTTGGGGTGGGTGGGAATGGAAAAGGAAAATAGAGGGGGTTTGTTTTGCCAACTTTTCATCCGGAGCAACACCTTGCACCTTGGAATGCATGGAAGTAAAACGGCAATTTCGTTAAAATGGCGGTATTCCGTATGCCATTTTCAGAGTGGCCACTTTGAATTGCGAAAGTGACATCTAAGAGGGGTATAGATTACATAAATCTTGATCTCATATAGATTTCATAAATCTAGCATTACTATACATTTCAAATTGCACGGTCTGAACTTTGAATGCAACATCTATGACTGTTGTAGATTTCAGACATCTAGAAATGATTTAGATTTCAGAAATTTAGGACAGTTGAACATTTCAGAGCGGCCGCTCTGAACTGTGAAAACTGCCAAAGTTACGGAATTTCGCCATTTTAACGAAATTGCCCTTGTAAGCAAAAATGGATGTAGAGAATCAACCGTATGTGTAAAGTACATCCAAAAAATATTCTACTATTTGTAAATTCCATCCACATATTGGCAAGTCTATCAAAAAATTGAGAACGGCTTGACGATTCAATGCATAAATTCACCCAATTTTCTTAATATGTATACTAGGTAGATTGAGGGAACTTGGATAGGTCAATTGAATACAAGTTCTGTCAGTCAGTAAAAAAGAGAACACTCAATTCAGTTATATGTCATGTGAAAATGAAGAGAAACACGACCACCCGAACACAAGTTTGACTAAAGATTTCCTCGGACTTGCAATCAGAATTTCCAAGAATCACGGCTTGCGTGGCGGTCCCGGAGTGCCTTCCCAATCTTTCTCCATTCACAGCGGCATCACACTTTTGAGGCTCACTCGCTGGGGGTCCTCACGAAGTCTGACTTTTCATTAGACCCGGTCTTTACTCTCCCGAATCCAAAAGAACCGGACCTGCTGCCTGCCTCATTTCCTCAGAGTTTTCCTTCCAGCCACCCCGCGCCTTGGAGAACGCGCTTCACCGCTGATGCCCTCAGCTCAGGATGTATATAACCCCCACAGCCCAAGCAATTGGAACAGCAGAAACTATTCCAGCAGTTTACAAGACCGGCATCCACAACCATCTCCAGAGACACTGCTACACCTCTTGCAACTGACGACAGAGCTCAACGTTCCAGCTCGCAGCCAACTGAACTTCTCCAGAACTGACCGATCAGGATTCAAAAGTCCAGCAGGTTGAAGCGACTGATCATATTGATCCACACGAAATGGGCATCATGGCCCGACGCAGCTTGTGGGTGACGGTGGCCGTGTTGATGAGCGTGGCGCTGGTGCCCATGCTTGCCATGGCAGCGGACGAGGATCCGCTCCAGGACTTCTGCGTCGCAGACTTGAAGAGCGGACTCACCATCAACGGACTCACTTGCAAGCCGGCCGACCAGGTCTCTGTGGACGACTTCACGTTCGCCGGCTTGAAGAACCCAGGAAACACCAACAACGCCAACAAGGCCGCTGTCACTCCCGCCTCCGTGCTTCAGTTCCACGGATTGAACACTTTGGGCATCTCCGCGGCCCGCATCGACTTCGCCAAGGGCGGCATCAACCCCCCGCACACGCACCCCAGAGCCACCGAGATTCTGCTGGTGGTGAAAGGCGAGTTGTACGTGGGCTTCATCAGCACCAGCAACACGTTGTTTGCCACCACCGTGAAGGAAGGCGAGCTGTTCGTGTTTCCCAAGGGCCTGGTGCACTTCCAGCTGAACGTGGGCAAGGGTCCTGCGTTGGCGTTCGCCGCTTTGAGCAGCCAGAACCCCGGCGTGCAGCAAATTGCGCCGGCTTTGTTCACTCCGGACATCAAGGACGAGGTGTTGGAGAAGGCATTCCGCATCAACGAGCAGACGGTGAACCTGATCCAGAAGCAGTTCCGCATGTAAATTCGATCAATATATTTCTCATGAGACTTATTATCTGTGGAGTTATCAAGTATAGCCACGGTTACTATCACGATCAACATTCTTTAGGAAACAAAACCGGGGTCCAATGAATTCTGATTCGTTAGTGTAATGAAGTGTAAATCGTTTCTCAGAATCGCTGGTCTGGGACCCAAGTGTGAAGATTTCCTTAAATTGGGGCTTCCAGTCCCCACTCGGCTACTCCATAGCTGGACAAAAATTCAATTCTATAAAGACCGGTTCACAGCTCTTCTTGATGTCAGAAAACGCTGTAAAGTATGTGCTCTCTTGGCTTGCGGTGCAACTCTGTTCATATTTCGGCATTTTCGTAAACCTAGGTGCTTTGCAAGGATTGAACTGAGTGTAAAGAAAAAAAAATACAGACGCAGTCGATTGAAAAGGACTCAATATTGCCTCTTGTCCTCCATTCCATTAGCACGACCTCTTTCCTTAGAGAAAATCTGAGGTTCGGTGAGTTCACATACCGCAACAACAAATTCTTCGAGGTATTCGGGACTGCGGAGCAAATGCTTTTATTACCGTTGTAAGTCTTCTGTTGAAATTGTCCGAGTGTGAATTTTCTTTAACACACGTCATTAATACTGCTTCAAATTCGACGTCTGAAAGCAATGGTTGGGTACCCTGCAATCAACACCACCTTTGAAACTTAAAAATAGGCGTCTCAATCACAACCAGATGCATGTTTTTTCAGGCAGCCTGATCCACTCGATGGCCGATTAGCTGGCCGATTCGTAAAGGCAAGAGGAAGCTTACGAGATATTATTCAAAGTAAGCTCAGGGCCTGCGAGGTAAGTACAGTCGCATATGAACCATCCAGAAATCAATGCAATTAGCTGAAAACATCACAGCTTATGAAGTAATAGACATGATCAGACACCGCTTTGGAGGATTGAATCATGTAGGACTATTTTTTAAGAGCGCTGTGAACTTGGATGTCAGAATTTTGGCGCTCTGAAACACGTCATTTGAACACATATGACCACTGGTGAAAACGCACTGGAACGGAATAAATCCAACCTCAGCTATATGCCAATAAAACACAGCAGTAACTTTGGTAACGTGGCAAAGGAAGAGAAATTTCAGGTAATGCATTACCTAACAAGAAGTAAATTAAATGTTTCAATTTGACTCGAATGAATACTGTACAAAGTACAAGAAGGAGCTCCTCACACTGGATCATTCTAAGGTGGGATGTCCCAGCTAGTATCCATTGTCCAAATTCGTCACACAGGGAGTTTTGATCTCGTCTCCTTCGAAAAAACATCTTCTCATTTAGGTACAATCTCAAGAGTCTTCATGCACACACAAGAGTTTCTGTACTGTACATTGATCTGCCAATACACAAGAAAAGGGGTGAAGAAAGAAAGGGTTACGTGCACCACTCAAACTAAATGATACGTAAATGAGGGGCGATTTCAAGATTGATTGGCAGGTTTGGTGTCAAGTATCAAGCTACAATGGTTACTTGGAGCTAAATTAAAATTCTCTTGCAATGAAGTGAGACTGGAAAACCGAAGTTTCGGACTGAAAAATCACGGTTATCATGTCCCTCTTAGATAGCAAGGTATGACATGACTGAGTTTGGAAATTTCCACTGGAAATTGGCATTTGAATCTAGCATGATCCAATTTTCTGTCAACCACGCACGTTGGTCCCTCAACTATCAATCACCCCAGCTGTGAGATATGTCAACCGAGTCGACTTAGAATTGTGCAAGGCTCACAAAAAGGTTCTTGCATAAAAAACCTCAACTAAAAAGTCCAAATACCATTTGAACAAAGTCAATGACATCCACGGTCATAGTCGTTAAAATGACAGATTTCATAATCGTCATTTTCGTTAAATGAAAATGGCAGATGATAAGGAGTCAGGAAAAACATCACCGCTTTTCTAATGCCCACTCAGCTGCCAATTTTTTCACCTTGTATCCCTTCTTCTGTAATCCTTAATTCATACTCCTAACAATACAAATTTTCAAATGTATAATATATCCTTGTATCAATTTTTTAATAGAACACTTTCTTTTGATAAGTTCTTGGCAGTTGGCACTGCATAAATCATGTTGGAGACTTCTGCACCTCCCCTAACTAATAATGAAATAACAGTGATTATGTCTAAGTTTCCATCCATATCAAAATCTCCGATTCTAGCACCTTGCTATCAAATGAAGATCATATTTGATTCGACAATGTTCCTGAGTGTAGAGGTCCAACTATGAGTAGCAGGTTAACCTACATGACCAAACAAATGCAAAATCTGATTACCAGGAACTTCAAGTAACTGAAAATCAAATTAGCACAAATTGGAACTGCCTGGTCTACTGGGCACTAAAACAGCTTGAGTTCGGAATTCTGTGTGCACAATTCACTTCACCTTCGGATTGGGTGACAAAAACTCCTTAGAAATTAGAATGCACATAGCGCAGCTCACACACATAACTCAGACTTCGATCAACTCATGCACAAGACACCAAATGTTTCATGAAAATCAGAATCATGATCGTGATACGTCTCCATTAAATGTGGTCCAGCTATGGCGGGCGAATTAAAGCCCAAATAAATCAACGCCTCCCAGCGATCCTGAAGACATTTAATATTGCTATCAAATTGAATCTAAAGAATCACAAGTCACTGGACCTCCGTCTCCACTTGCAATTGTTTGCAAAAGAATGGTTGATACTATCTAACTGCCGCTGTACATCTCTTGATGTTTCCTTAGACTCTGATACATAATTCAATCCAGATGATGAACCTATTGATCGATTTACATGCGGAACTGCTTCTGGATCGAGTCGACATGGGAATCATGACTCGCCGCAGCTTGTGGCCGTGTTGATGAGCGCGGCGCTGCTGCCCATGCTCGCCATGGCAGCGGACCAGGATCCGCTCCAAGACTTCTGTGTCGCAGACTTGAAGAGCGGACTTACCATCAACGGACTCACATGCAAGCCCGCCGACCAAGTCTCCGCGGACGACTTCACGTTCGCCGGCTTGAAGAACCCAGGAAACACCAACATCGCCAACAAGGCCGCTGTCACTCCCGCCTCAGTGCTTCAGTTCCACGGATTGAACACTTTGGGCATCTCCGCGGCCCGCATCGACTTCGCCAAGGGCGGCATCAACCCCCCGCACACGCACCCCAGAGCCACCGAGATTCTGCTGGTGGTGAAGGGCGAGTTGTACGTGGGCTTCATCAGCACCAACAACACCTTGTTTGCCACCACCCTCAAGGAAGGCGAGCTGTTCGTGTTCCCCAAGGGCCTGGTGCACTTCCAGCTGAACGTGGGCAAGGGTCCTGCGTTGGCGTTCGCCGCTTTGAGCAGCCAGAACCCCGGCGTGCAGCAGATTGTCCCCGCTTTGTTCACTCCGGACATTAAGGACGAGGTGTTGGAGAAGGCATTCCGCATCAAGGAGAAGACGGTGGACCTGATCCAGAAGCAGTTCCGCATGTAAATCGATCAGTAGTTGATCATCTGAATTTCGTTATCAGAGTGTGAGGAGACATCATGTACAGCGGCAGTTAGTTAGCCGCATGAACATTCTCTTGCAAACAATGGCAACTCAGTGAGGACGGAGGTTCATTAATGACTTCTGATTCTTTAGATTGATAGGAATATTAATTGCCCTCCGGATCGCTGGGAGGCGTTGATTGATTTGGGCTTTAATTCGCCCGCGGCCCGCCTCAGCTGGACAACATATAATGAAGTATCACGTTCACAATTCTCATGAAATGGTGTCTTGTGCATGCGCGCTGTGCTATGTACAGTGGCTCGCATAAGTATTTGTACACTTCAGAAATTGTCATAACTAATTGAAAAATTAGATTTTTTCAACAAATTTTGGATATGTTGAAGTATAAGTAACACACTTGTATAAAATTATTTTTCAAAATTTTCAAAAGCCTTTCTAACATTTTCTATTATTTGATCAAATTTATTAGTGAAAAAACCCTTTGAATACAAGTAAATTTTTTCAATGATTTTTTAATAATTGGAATGAAAATCCATTTCATAATTTTTTGGTAAGAATTCCTCAAACTTTGAAATTTTTTTGAGTGAAATATTATTGACTAAAGTATGACTCCAAATTTTTACATTTCTTATAATTCACTTCAAAAATCTCCAAAAATTGTGGAAAATTTGAAGAGTATATTAAATGTATATTAAGTATATTAAATATATTAAATGTATTAAGTATATTAGAAAAAGAAGAAGTTATAGCTTTAAACCATTTTAATTGAAAGATGGGCAATTTCGTTAAATTGGCGGTATTCCGTTAAAATGGCGGTTTAGGGGCTTGAAGTAGGTAGAAAAACTATCAAAAGATTGTAGCATGGGTGGGGAATTGTGCACATTACTGTTGATTTCGATAATTCATAATGAGGTGTCCTATGAAATGTTTATGTTGCAGATGGAATTTGGACTAGCAATGGTTCCTATAAATTTTATGAGCCATTTCCCATAGAAGGGAGTTCGACAGACTATGTTAGAGGGTCCTACATTCGAAAAGAAAAATTTCCTTCAAAGTTCAATACCAGGGAAAGTTGTGCAGAGATTGCACCGTTTTTTGGATTGGTAATTTGTGGAGCATTTGCACTGACGTCTTCAAAGGGCCTCACAACGTGCCCTCAAGAAAATGCGACAAAGAGGGTGAAAAGTCAACAAATGAATTAAAACCGGGAGAGAAAGTTGTGGATGCAACTGTGAAGTTGGGAGTTGCCAACAAAATGATCACAACATACAAAAAACTTAACCTTGGATGTGATACATTCTTATGTACTTGGCGAGTACACAAAGATTTTTCCAAAGGGCCGTTAGTCCTTTTGGATGGTTTTGACATGCTCAAAAATCTTTTCCCTTATTTTTGAGTTGAAGATACTGATGCAACAAGGGAAGTGGCTCAGCAACCCTTTAAGGTTTGTTTGGCCTTTTTATTTTTCAGTTGAAGATATAGATGCAACAAGGGAAGTGGCTCAGCAACCCTTTAAGGTTTGTTTGGCCTTTTTGATGTGTTTCGAAAACCCAAAAATATTTTCCCTTATTTTCCACTTAGAAGAAAAATTGATGCGGAATCTAACACAGGGGCTTTCATATTTATTGGAGCATCTATGAATTACTTATAAATTTTTTGCAGGAGTCTGTCATTGGCAACTACTTGTAATCCTAGATGTTACAAAATAGACATGCATATAGTCTGGAAAAGGGATGTCTCGACCAAAAATAAGCATTATGGTATTCTAATTGTAATACACAAGGTTCCTAAATGCGACCCTTACAAAACTGAAACGGACCTTACATTCTTTTTAATATTTATAAGAAGGCAATTGGACAATCAAATCGCATCTAGAAAAAATATGTGAACACACCCTACCTTTAAAATGGATCCTCTCTAATTCTTAATCCATCCATTGGCGAAGTATGAAGCAATAAATGACAGATCTTCATTATGCTCTGACATTGTTGGCAGTCCACTTAATGTCCATTTTAGAACCACCTACACGACCGGTTGAAAAGAGGGTCGCTCTGAGAACCACGGACCATATGGTCAATGTCTAAGCATTTTTGAGTTCCCTGGTGAATTTTGCAAAGGATTCTATGTCTGGCATATAACCTTGCAAAACCCATGCATGCTCGGTTTGGAAAAAGATATGGCTTGATCATAAACAAGTATTACGATTTTCAAATAGTAGTGTACGAGGTTCTTCCATGCGACCAATGGTAACCTGAAATGGACCCTACGTTCTGTCCGTAGGCAAGCGGTTGGGCAACCAATTCAGTAAGAAAAGATATGGGCACACCCTAACACTAGAACAAAACTCTCTCTGTTGATTATGCAGTCGCTCCATCCATCCATCTAGTGGCCGTTTTGATTTGTGACACAACAAAACACTTAATATCGACACTTCATAAATAAACAAACGGAAAAATGCTTTATTGAATTGAATGGGCACACAGGGGGACATTCCATATAAAGGAGGTAAGATAGACGCGTCTAGAGTGAGGTACAATCTTAAAAAAATAGTTTCAAGTGACATCTACGTATTCGAGGGGAGAGTAAATAGAACAGAAAGCCTACATCTACATCTATAAAATATTATTTTGTGGTGCGATGTTTGTTGTATCTCCACCTTGCACCTCCTTGCTCGCATCCTGCAATGTGTAAGGGAAGAGTCTTGAACTTGATCAACGGAAGCAAACTTCTACTTGACAATCAAGTCGATGGGGGGCTTCACAGGGCACTCCAAGGTTCGCAGTCAAATGCTCATCAAGCGCAATGCAGCCCAATGTGGACGTCGCCTCTTTGCCTAATGGATGGATGCCGAACCCCTTGGGTTGTGTAGAGTAGAAGTTAGAATAATGACAACCCCTCTCCAATCACGTCAGGAGTGTTTATAGGAGAAGCCAAGATCCTCTTTGAGCTACACTGCGCCTAAAGAACAATTGTCCAAGGTTTCTAGAGTGCCCTACAAGAACCTCCCACAACATGGTTAAGAAGTAGAAGCTTGTTGACGTTGATGAAATGGTGATCCGTAGATCACTGTTTTTAATTGCAATAGTCCTACATCCTCTCATTGAGGGGGGTCACTATGCTATAATTAAGACACCTAAGAGGGACTATTGCTTGAACAACGTGGGCGGGGGTTTGCATGTCTATATTGCATAAGCGTTTTATCTAGAGTATGTAGTTTACAAGAGAATCCTAAGGAGCCAATGCTTACGAATCCTAGTCATGTACATTCCTAAATTTCTTCTAGGCTTTTGAATTTCTCCGATTCAGTATACAATTGAGACAACATAGTCCTCAATTTCCGTGTGAGGCCAGTGGAGTGTACAGCTTGACACATGGAAGCAAGGGTGTATTTCCCAACCGCGCCGCCAGGATGTCTTTACAGGGCTTTCGGAGGTTCTCGGTTAAATGCTTATCAACTGCAATGAGGACCCGTGCCGGCGTTGCCTCCTTGCAAGATGGACCACTGCTGAACTTGGAGCTCATGCAGAGCAGAAGCATGATTGAAGACAACCCATCTTCGGTCACGTCAAGAATGTTCATAGCGGAAGTCAACTTCCTCCACAAATTATGTTGGCACACGACACTGGAATCTGGAGATCCATCGCACAACAGATTGCCCTGGCATTCACGGAGCTTGCATGCACATCCAAGGGAGTCATCTGAAATGAATGACCTCTCCAAAGAAGTTCAAGGGTGCGTATGGGAGCGATCGCAATCCATCTACCTCGTCCAACAGGTCCTTCGTTTCTCAGGGTTAGAGGCAGAAACGATCAACTTTCGCCGGGATGGAGATGGTTGTGAACAGAGTTTCTACTTGAGCACCTATTGGCTGCTCATAATAGAAGCCATCAAGTTGGAAGCAACTTCCAGGTTTTTTTGACTCGTAGGTTTATATTATGCGCAGCCAACAAGTGCTCAAATGAGAACCCCTCCCAACAACCCCCATGCCGACAATAGTAGACCGGTTCCGCGACATGCCCAAAGAAATGAAGGACGCAACGGAGAAGGCCGACGGATGACAGTTGCTGGCACAATATACCCTTGAACTTTTTTGAAGAGGTTGTTCATTCCAAACGACTCTCCTAGATGCGCATGAGAGCTCCGTGAACGCTTGAAGCATCGCATCTACTAGTGCAACCCCGATTTCTAGTGGCGTGCATCAACAGAGTTCGAAGAGGAAGTCGGCTTCCTCTATGAATATTCTTGACCGACCAATGATGAGCTGCCTTCAATTTTGCTTCCGATCTACACCTGCACCAAGCTCAACCGTGTCTCATCCAACACCGAGACAACGTTCGAATAAATCCACACAACGGTTGAACAATTGCTCGAGGTTCTCCTATTGCGCTGCAAGGACCTCCTAACGACGCAGTTGAAGAATACACGATTGTTGATGAAAAGGCTGACACATGGATTATTTTTGGTAAGCGGACTCTAAACATGCAAAGAAGGGAGAAAGGTGCTACGATTTGGACAATAGTGTCGTATAGCTACCTAAATGTTATAATTTGTATTTTCTATATTCAATGAGGGTATAAGACTACTGAAGAATGAAGTGAAAATGTACCTACCATCCTATAGTCTTAACTCTTAAAGCATCTCTAATATTTCAGCAACGTTCTAGGGGGATGCCATCCATGGGTCATCCCGTGTTCACAACATCGTCAATGTGTTGATCCATCCCTAAAAAGTGTTGAAGTCAATCTGTGACACGAAAGGATGCCTCTGGAGCAAACCTCGCCGCCTGACCTGCGGGAGACCACCTGAGCAATGTCGCGTACAGTTCAGAGCGGCCGCTCTGAATCGTGAGCAGGGACATTATAACCTGCAAAAGTGTTTTATTCAATTGTTGCGCCGAGAAGAGACCATCTTGGCCTAAACGACCGTAGGACCAAGAATCCTGCACAATAGAGCCAACGATTACAATTCTTCGGTTAGGATTGAGGACTTCCTGATGACAATCTCCAAGGAGAGTGGAAAGAAAGAGCAACAGACTATTTGGACAACCAGTTGCTATCCATTTTAAACTGTCAGTGCGACGGAGATAAAGATCTGTCCAGCCCTATGCCAAGTTGTCCGTCAGACTCTACTTCAATCATGCAACCATCCATGGTAGGAAAGAGCTTGCCTTCACAATATATGTGGCCATCGAGTTTTATTTTTCCTCGTCAGAGTTGAGCGGAGGTGATATCCGCGCCCGCCTCCTCCAAGGCCACGCAGCCTTCCGAGGAGCCCACTCCCTCCGACATCCGGGTTCGATGGCGCTTCGAGCGCCTCAGAAGCGGTCGAGAAGTGTTGGCTGCCCACCGATCAGAAACGCCAATGCGACGACGAGTCTGTACACGCACAAATTCCACAACTGGGCATCACTTTTTTTTTAATTCCCTTTTTTCTTTGGCCTTTCGAGCGACAAAGAAATCATTCCCGGTTTTAGTGTACATGCCCACGAACTCTAGATACTTTAGGAGGAGGGATCTATCCTGCCATCTAGCACACGCGCGCACTTTGAGTCCCAGACGCGTCTGTCTTAGGGGAACCGTGAGCTCCCATAGGAATGGGTTTTGAGAGACGAATTGCGACATGCTAAGACCCGACAACAACAGTTTGTGGAGATATTGGCGCAATGACCCGTGGAGGATGGAATCAAAGTCGCTGCCCGTGTATGACAAGGGAAATATGGCGTTGTACAAGGGATTGAGGATGCTGCTCTCGGGGGAGGAATCGATGAGCAATGTGTTCGTCGAGTTCGCCCTGAAGTTGTTCGACCTAAACAACTCACTGTCCCAGACGCCCTTGTGGAGGACCTTGAGCCGCAGCTGCCCTCCCGGGTGTTCGGGGAACTGGACAAAGGTGTCTTCCGTGAGGTCCGGATCAGATTCCGAATGGACGGGGTGCGCGGGACAGGGTAATTCTGGGAGATGCGGGAGGGGTCTGCACTTGCAAAATCTCCACGCTCGTCTCTCGACAATGGAGGTGCAATCCTCTAGTGCGAGGACGCGCATGGTTCCACACTCTATGCCGCGGAAGAGGAAATCCACCATGGACTTGGCGACCTTGGACGGTAGCCTGGTCCACACGGACACGTGGAACTTCTTCGCCACATTCCTGAGAAATTCCCGCAAGTCCGGGCGACAGTGAAGGGTGTATTCGTCAAAGACATGGCGCCTCCTTGGTTGGTAATCCGCCTCCGTCCCTTCCATGGGCACCGGATTGGGCAGGATGTGCCCGACGTTCTCAATTCTGCTCAAGATCCCCTCTAATTCGAAGATCAAGAGATAACTGCATGATGGCAAAGCCACGGGACCGGGCGGCTCCGGCGGCTCGGGCGGTGGCGACGGTGCCTGCGTACGCTATACCCCTTGTTCAAAGTCGATTCTATGACAAACGAATGGAGTCCACAATATCTAACATGTGACTCTCTACACCCGAGAAGACGTGCCATGGTAACCGAGAGCTATCCCCCCCCATTTCCTCTTTGCCTTGATCCTAATTGTAGGAGAGATCCATGCCCGTCTCGTGCAGACAATCTAATTGACCAAGGGTCGCCTATAGTGAGCAAGGAGGTGTTGCAAGGAAATTAAGACTCACCTTCTTCGCATCCGTGGAAGGGGCAGGCGCTGCTTGTCGCTTGGCCGTTACAACTTCTAGTGTGATTGCGGGATTGACCTCGGAAGGGATCGGAGGGCCCAAGTCGGCATCCATGCGAGCGTCGACTTGAACGTGCATAGCCGGAGACTCCACTGCGATTGGATGGCGCGAAGAGCCGGTACTCGATCGACGGGGCGTTGCATCCGGACCGCTTGTGGGCAACGGGGACTTGTGGCGCAGCAAGAGAGCATTGTCATCCTGAATCGAAAATGCAAAGAATGCAATTTGAGTGCCCCGATTTACTCGGAAAGACAAACACATATCCAAATGGACCGCAGTCACCCAAACATGATTACAAAAAAGAATCCAATATATTACAAGTAATGTACAATGTTTTTACAGACCGAGTGGTTCTTTCTAGAATGGTTCACAAGCTACATCTACAAACTATTCTAGCTAGGTGTCACTACAGGCTTTATGCTTGGGCAGACTCAAAGGGACGACCTTCGATCGACCCGCCGTATTACCCTCACACAGCGTCCACCCGACGACAGACTAAAAAAATGGGAGCTATGTGGAGGGGTTACCCACAGCTGGATCCTGGTCATCCCTGGGCGGTGAATCCACCGGAGCTTGCTCCTCAACCCTCGCACGGGACTGCACCGGAACGATTGCGTCCTGCACGGGAGCATATTGTTGGGTGAGGTTAGCGAAGGAGGCCTCTACATCTCCTAAGTCAACTTCCAGGCTGTACGGGTCATCGTCGTCCATGCTCGCACGATGCACGGGTTCAGTGACATGCACAAAAGGAAATTGACTAAGGGCTAGGTCATCCAATTCTGGTTCACAAGTGACACTCACCGAGGTATTGGGAAGGTCCAAGGCACCCAGCATCTGTAGCCCTGACGCTGCGGTTTGCGTCGCGGAGGCCGAGTTCGTCGTGGACACGCCGGACACGTTCTGGAGTTCGATCGGATGGGGTGGAGTAAGAGCGACCGCAGGGGAGGGCGTGGACTGGATCGGTTTCGCCATCATCCTATCTATGCTCTCCTTCATGCTCTTGATCAAATCCCGTTGCTCTTGCTGCTCCAACTGGTATTTCCTTTCCCTCTCCGCTTGCTGCCTCCTTTCTTCCG
Organism: Antitrichia curtipendula; assembly: GCA_951230915.1. NCBI lineage: Eukaryota > Viridiplantae > Streptophyta > Bryopsida > Hypnales > Leucodontaceae > Antitrichia > Antitrichia curtipendula. The sequence continues at coordinate 5,562,806 of OX579641.1, forward strand.
CCAGCTCCCTCTCCTTCCTCTCTTTCTTGGCCTTCCGCTTGGCCTTCTTCTCTTCCTCTCCCCGCACCCTCTCCTGCTCTCTCTTCCGCTCTTGCCGCTCCCTCTCCCGCTCCTGCCGCTCCATCTCTTCGTTTTGCTTGTTGAGCAGGTCGATGGTTTGGGTACACTTCTCCACCACCCCCGAATGCTTCTTCCTCTGGCGCTCCGAGATTCTCTCCACGAACGCGAGGCTGATGTTTGCCTTGGAGTCCATGATGTCGGGCTTCGCCTCTTCCGCCTCCACGCTCGAGCTCGCCCCTGCCTGAGTTGCGGTCCCCATGTCCGAAGTCGATCCGCTTGCAGCCGCCGCCTTGGTCATCGCATTGTACTCCTCCCTCTTCAACGCCGCCTCGGCCAGACGCTTCACCAGAACCTCGTCATCCTCCTCGTCCAAATCAATCGGGTTGTTCTGGCTACTCCTCAGAGCCTCCTCGAGTCTCTTCTGCATCGCCCGAGTATGGGCCGCATATGCCAATTCCTCATCGGTGGGGGGAGAGAGTTCTGACATCAAGTTGTCGATGGTCACTTGTACCACTGTCAACTTCTTGACACTCTCGCTCTCGGCAACATTCGACGCCGGGCGAAGGGACTTCAACTCCAGCAGAACACTCCTCGTCCTGCCAATCCTCTGCGCCCTAGACTCCGTTGAAGAATTCCGCGGGGAACTTCTGACATCCATCCTCACCTTCTCCAGATCCGCCTGCTGCTCGTTCGAAAGGAAGACCTTCAACGGGTCCAACTGCGTCTGCAGATCTTCAATCTGCATTCTGGTGGGAGGCGGAGGAAGTGCATGCTCTGCGTGAGCCGAAGTCGATGGCGTCGTCGGAGCACGAGGAGCGGGAACCCGGAAGACGTTAGCAGTGGCGCTCACTTCAGAGCGGCCGGTCTGAACCTCACCGACGGGAGCGGGGGAATCAAAGGAAAGAGAGACAACGGCTTTGGACTGCGCTCTCTGGTTTGGGGGAGTGACAGACTGAGAGCCAGAGAGGGGGGAAAGCGATGGTGTATGGTAACGCCCGCTCAGGACTGCAGCAAGCGGAGAAGAAGGATGGCAAATGGGAAACTGGGAATCTAGTTCAGAGCGGTCGCTCTGAACTGCGACAGGAGGAGTTGGAGGGGGGGGGGATGAACGGGAGGTAGTAGAGAGTCCAGTTCAGAGCTCTCGCTCTGAACTGCAGGGATGGGAGATCTTGGGGGATCGGGGGATCGAGGAGAACCTGGATCAGACAAGCCTGTCTGGTCATACTCGGACGAAGGCAGGTTGTCTCGGGACTCCACAGCAAGCGAGACTATTTGCACTTCATCTTCTCCAGGGACGAGGGGGGGCTCCATTGGGGAGAGCGGCTGAACCAATTCAGAGCGACCGCTCTGAACCGTGCCTGGGACTGCCATCCAAGAGGGAGATGAGTTGTCAGGTCGCTCCGACTGCACAGTGGCATCGCTTTTTGCGGGCATTTGCGCGGACCTCCCCCCGACGATAGAATCGATGACGTCATTGTGAACCGACGCTGATGGATTTGGTCCGATCTCATCATCCTCATCGTCTTCCTCGTCGGCATCGTCTTCCTCTTGGTCATTGTCCTCGTCGACGTCATCGTCTTGTCGGTTTCCGTCATCATCTGATTCATCGTCATTGGACATGTTCAGGGGCTCGTCCGCTGTCGACGTTTCTGCGTTGGGGGCGAGTTCCTCCTCCAATGCGGCAACGCCCTTCTTCGCCTTCACTTGGTCCTCGTAGGTGTACCTCAATTTCCACCCCGGGACCAGAACATCAGGCCACATTTGGGCTCCAATGCGGTTGTGCGTCGAGTGACGCGCCATGGACTTCTCTGTGGCAAGCATGAGGGAGACGGAGCTGCGGGACAACATCTGCAAGCACAAATGGCGTTAATGACTCCGAACACATGAGATGCACAAATAAATCTGGACAAGCACTGTATACAAATGCTAGAGTCGTCGGTAATTACCGTGCATGCGGAGATGGCCTTTGCCCCAGCAAAGACGAGCATTGCGGTCCCTTGATTTCTACAGAACTTGTCGATGAAGCGGAGGTAGACTTCATACCGAAGTTCGTACTTCGAGCTAATCTCTGGATTATCGTGACGGCAGGTTTCACGGGTCGCGTATAGACTTTCGTCGTTTTCGAGGTCTACGTCTTGTTCTGCTGAGAGTCTTGGCACACGTTCCGCAGCATTCACAATGTCAGAGTTTGTGAACTGCTTGATGTTTCGCTGCAGGTACATCACCTTGTCCTTGTTCCTGTCCTTGAAGACCGGTTCGCCTTTGGCACACACATAGTTGCACTCCCGCCGAATAGCGTGATCCGGGAAGAACTCCTTCACAAGCTGATCCACCGCAGCCAACCGCTTGGAATTGAAGATCAACATCCACGTGTGCACATTCTTCGACATCACGGACTTGGATACCCTCTCGACCTCCTCCACGATCTTCCTGATTCCATAGCTGATCTCCATGTTCTCGATCTTCGGGAAAAGTCGGAGATCCATGATGCCTACCTCGCAAAACTGGAGGTTGGCGGGTGAGTTGGCGTCGCGGAGGACAGACCACGTCTTCCTCTTCTCAAGGCATAGATAGTCCTCGAAGTTGGAATCGTCCCGAATCCATCGACAAATACTCGCCCGCGAGCAATTCTTGACGTACTTGAATCGCGCGGTATTATTGACGACTCGGTCCAAGGCCCTCACCAACCTTGCAGAGGGCTCGTCTTTCTTATTGCCCGACCGCACCTCGGACTTCAGGTACTCCACATCGATTGTCTGGAGGTGCCACATGTGAAACCTGCAGATGTTCAACGCGGCCTTGTAGTCCCTCCAGCCCTTGGGGTCCAAGTCCCCATTCTTGAGGAAAACACTGGCTGCTTCTATGATGCCCATATCCTTGTCCCTGTCCACCAACTCCTTGTACAGCACATTCTTGTGCTTCCTGTTTGTGCACCACGCGGCGACGGGAAGCGTCTTCGCCCATGTCGAAGGCTTCTTTATGATGTACACCTTTGGGGGGACGTCCAGGATCTTCTGAGCCAGCTCCCCGACTGCTAAATCGTCCAACCCGTGCAGACTCTTCATCATATTGTTGGTGATGGGTTGGAATTTATAAGGCTTCGTGCTACCATCGGTCGTCATGATTTCGTTGAAGGGACCACCGGAGTCGATGTCGTATAGGGATCCCGACTCGTGACACGAAAATATTCTCTGCCACAGGGACCAAGTCTCCTCCGAGGCCATGATGAGTTTCCGCTCCCCCATCCGGTCCAGGTCATATGACGCTCTCGACTGCCCCTTCAGCACGCCGGTTGATTCGAAGCTTTGCTCAGCCTTCTCCCTAAACTCCTGCACGATTAAAACGATGTAAGATGAGAATATCGATACAACAGGAATCACTTCAGAGCAGCCGCTCTGAAGCGTATGATGAGGACAACTGTGGATGAAATCACTTCAGAGCGGCCGCTCTGAAGTTAGACAAGCTGATTGTTGAAGTCGGCATAGCAATCAAAAACACTTCAGAGCGGGCGGTTTGAATTGCTTACCTCATAGGCCTTGAAATTCTCGCCTTGCTCCTTCGCCCTCGTGTTCTTGCGGCACTGCGCTGGCTTGCGTGCGTCTAGCCAGAGGTATCGGCAATGCTTGATTGTAGCCGGGAGGGACGACAAGTAAGGTCCGGTGACGTTGCCATCGTTGCACTTGCAGGACAACGCGTGCAAATGATTCTTCTCATTTGACCAAACGATCTCGCATGTCCACTTCTGCACTCGCTTCTTGACCTCTTCGTCGTCCACGCATGCTGTCCCTGAGATGATTTCCTTGGAAGCTTTCCATGTGTGCTGGCCGTTGATGATCTTCATGGGGAAGACATTCACGCAGTCTTGCCAACACCTTGGTCTCGTCGACGTGTTGGGCATCACGGTCAAGATCTGCTTGCTGAAGTTCACCTTCACCATTCGCTCCTGCACAGCCATGACACCTTTCTTTTCCAAGGGCCTGAATATCATGCCCGAGTCGTCGTCACACGGACTCATGTCGTCCACATCAAGCTCGAAGTATTTTCCTCTCCCGAAGATGTACATGTAGCTGGAGAGCTCCTTGAATTTCTTGTTCGCCACTGCTTCGGCCTTCAAGCGTTTCCTCGCCTCCTCTTCGTCACTTCGTCTTGGCTCCTTCTTGATTTCCAGTTCGACGAAGAGCTTCTCTGGAACGGAGGATTTGTTGAAGGGCACTGTTTCCGGGTTGTCCACCCAGTGACCGTTTACCTTCTTGATCGCTTGTTTGTGCGCCTCCTCTTCGGACACCTCGGTGGATTCCGGGATATCGCTTTGTTGGGACGAACTGGGCACACCTGTAGTGTCTTCGGCATCAGTCTCCCGTCGCTGCCGTCGATGCCTACCCTCCGTTTCTTCCTCCAGCAATGTTTCCGCGGGGGTACGGTTGGTTTTCCTCTTCACCTTCTGCTTGGGGCGTGCCGACTTTTTGGGTTTAGACGCAGTGGTTGTGGATGGCGGTGGAGCCATGACGTTGGTTGACACCACGGCACCTTGTTCTGAAGTCGCTTGGGAGCGGGCAGCAGCCGTATCGTTGATTGGCTCCGCGGCACCTACTGGAGGCGGCTGCCGTGGCTGGGGCGCCTGCAAGAGCTGACGACGCCGGAGGCCGTGCACGGGTGCCTGCTCCGGAACTGGAGCCTACTGACTTCTTGGGGGGCCGGTTTTGCGAATCCATGGGGGTGCTTCCTACGTCCTGCGTGTCAGTCGTACTCGTTAGCGATGCAATGTGGAGGTTGTTTGCATTGTTCAAGTACGTCTTCACAGCGAAGCCGGTTTGTACGAAGTCGCCTCCTAGTGCTTCGCATATCGATTTGGTGTCCATCATCAGGGCTTGGAAATGAGGTGGAACATTATCGTAGTTCTTGATTATTCTTTCGTGGGAGAAAGTCATTTCATCTTCTACGCGGATGACGATGACACCGAAGGTGCTGTTTGTTGCATTCACTACGTCTATAAGAATGGCCTCCTGAAGCACATTGATATTAATGACTATGATGTCCTTGAACGATTTCCATCTAGGGTCTCCATGCTTCGTAAATCCCAGCGCTAGACTGAAGACAGGCGAGTCGTGATGGTAGCTCATCTCCACCGTCCACAAGACCTTCGTCGCCAACAACTGCAGCGGAGTTTTCTCCTCTATGTGAGCTTTCCAGCACTCGTGCACGCGGTCAGGCGCCAGCCGTTTTATATAGCCTATGAGTGGTGGCTTGCTCTCCAAAAAGGACTCCATGGCACTGGCCATAGGAATTCGTACGAACTAGACCACGCGGTCTAAATTGGAATTTGCAATAACGTTCTTTTATCCGCGTCAGCGGAAATCCAACTTAGAGCGCGCGTTTTAGAACTTACATTACCCGAAGAGTTCATTAGAGCGGGCTTTCTGATCCTTTCCGAACTAGTGCAACGAATATACCGAGGAAATGACGCAACGGTTCAGTGCGACCGCTCTGAATCGTATGCGACTTCTGACTTTTACATTGGTTCCTTTGGAAGGGATTCATATTTAGTAGGTTTCTATTCTAACGAGTTTTAGCTAATCGATGGAGGGGTTCCTAGATTAGTGAGGGTACTCTATGCTAGTCTAGATGACTATCGTTTCTATTAAATGAATGTCTTGTAACTTCTAGTTCGTGATCCCTATGCTTTATTAGACATTGGATATATCCAAACGAACGATACCCTACGATCTGTCGTACTTCTAGCCCTTCCTTGTTCTAGTAGTGGATTAGAATGAGTGACTTGATTGTATCCTCGTTTGCTGCAGTTGTTTCAGAGCGGCTGCTCTGAACCTCTATGCTCATCCATGGTGGATATGCACATTGATGAGGTTCAGAGCGGCCGCTCTGAACCTGTGCTCGTCCATGGTGGGTATGCACAATGATGAGGTTCAGAGCGGCCGCTCTGAACCTATGCTCATCCATGTGGGGTATGCACATTGATGAGGTTCAGAGCGGCCGCTCTGATTCTCTTCAATTCCTGTAGTTCAGACGACCAGGCAACAGTTCAGAGCGGCCGCTCTGATCTTCTTCAATTTTCATAATTCTAACGTTCGATGAGATCAGAGCGGCCGTTCTGATCCTGTTCGCATCCGAGAAGTTGGACTACATTAATCGAGTTCAGAGCGGCCGCTCTAATCTATAATCTAGTCATCCCTTTTATGGAATTCGTAGAGGTTCAGAGCGGCCGCTCTGATCCTTTAGAATGATCGCGGGTATAGGCTACCTTTCTAAAATGTACCTAACGGAGACATGCGTAAGTGTTATTTTTAGTACCTGAATGAGAACGATTGCTTCCTTCGACTATTGCGTCCTGATTGAGCACTCCCTCCTCCGCACTGCACTTAGGAAGTTGTTTTTCAAATGAATCTGGTTGCATGACAATTGATATGCACTTCTTAGGGCCACAATGTGAAGCATTGCACACATAATTGTATGGTACACTGATACATTCAAAGGAAACCATAACGGAGCAAATCAATGATGCAAATGAACTCGGCAAACTGCACACGTTCAAGCTTGCAAGAAATTGAACTGAAACCCTAGAATTGCCATGGAATTGAAGAATTCACAAAGGTGATGGAACTGAGACTTCAGTGGCTTGAGAAATACCTGGAAGCACACGCACGATCGACTGCACTCTTCGTCGTGGAGGATGAAGCACCGCGACCGCAATGACAAAGGCTCCACAATGTCGCTGAAATTTTAGGAGAAACCTAATTAGCTAGCTGTACATTCTATCTGGCTTTCAATAAACCCAAAGACTGCACCAAAGTAAAGCTATACAACGAAAGAATCAAGATACAAAACACAACAGAGCACAAAAACACAAATGAAAAAACAAGGGAAAACAAAAACAAAACAGAGCACCGCAAACAAAAAACGTACCCAGTGTGGAGCTTCACTGACGATCGGCAGGGGTACACACTCCTTCACACAGCGTTGAGCGGATGAGCGCACAAGTTGCCAAGACGCACAGCAAATCGCAAATCGTAAAACAAAACAAAACACAATGGAAGGCGCGCGGCAGTGCGGGACGAAAGCAAACACAAGAAAGTGGACATTCAACGCCCACGCTGGTAACCCTCGAAGGAGCGACGACGACGACCAACCAAGGCAAGATTGACGGACCTCATTCCGAAGCTACACCGACCCTCTGTCAAATCTGGAGCAGTCCCGAGCCTCCACGAATTCACCAAATCTGCCATGCATCTACTAAGTACATGTTCATTCATGTTAACCCCTAAATGCCCAAGGCCTGTTTCGAGCTCCTTGAAATTTGCTCTAAATTGAACAAAATACCAACATTTTGATAAATTGTATCAATTTTGTTTGAATTGTAACCGTATAAATTCAAACTAGACATGTTAGAGATCTCATAGGAAAAGAAAACACAACAATATCACTTACGGAGTGAAAGATTATAATGTTTGACCATGAGGGTGTTAAAATTGCACAAATCTTTCAATCCTCTTTTCACAAGTCAAATCTAAAATGTTGGTGACCAAAAAAATATGATGTTAAAGGACCTAACATGAATAATCCCAATCAATTTATAGCTTCTTAAAATCTACTCTATAACTTTTTTAAATGAATTTTGAATGTGATGTTTTCTCCAAGATCTAGTGTATTTGAGGCTCATTTCCAAGAGCTCTCAACACTACGGGAGGTCAAGATTGCAATGGGTACCCTTGCACAAAATCTTGAATAGAAAAAACACTATCATTTATTTTCAAGATCGGATTTTTAATGCTAAAACTAGACTTCGAGAAGAACTTTCCAAATACATAAACTACTAAAAATAGCAATTTGATTAGGTTTTATTTAACTTCAAAGTTTTGCAAACACCAGATTTGGGTGCCTCGGGCATTTAGGGGTTACGGTCTACTAGGAAGAATGACTGGATTATTCATTCTAGTTGAAGCCAATAATTTGAAATTTTTTTCTATGCAATGATTGTTGTGAAAATTTGTTACCAATTCTTGATTTTGCTGCTTAATTGGTCCAAAAAAATTTCTAGACTACGATAAGTGCCTCAAACAATAATCCTCTTTTTCAAACTGCTAGGTGGTTTGGAAATGGACATTATGTGGAGTCATGGACTACCAACAATGTGAGAACATAATTAAGACTTGCCAAATATTGCTTAATACTTTACCAATGGACGGAATAAGAACCATAGTTGTGGGTCCATTTTAAAGCCAGAGGGGGCCACTCCATTTTTCTAAATGAGAATTGATTGTCCAATTTCCATCTTACACATGGGTAAAGAAAGTAGGGTCCGTTAAAGTTTAATATGGGTTGCATCTAGGAACCCCTGTATATTATTTTTTAAATGCCACGCTTTTTGTTTTTGTTCAAGCCATATCTTTTTCTAGATTACACGCATATGGATTTTGTGAAACTCAGAATCATAAATACTTGCATATAATGTAATTCTCTAGAAATTCATAAGTAATTCACAAATTTGTTACAAAACATGAAACCACTTGTGTTTCATTCCATTTGAATTATTCTTCAAATGAAAAACAAGGGAAAATGTTTTGGGCACTTGAAACATAAATTTTGTAAGATATGTATCTGTGGAACTGTACAATTGAAAGTATATAAATATGTATTACGCTCCAACATTATGTTTCTGATTCTTGAATGTACCTTTTAAAAATAGATTCAGTATATGAATAAGTACGTAAATTAAAAACTTGAAAATATTAATGAACGATAACAAAATTAGCCATGATGATAACAAAACTCCCCACGTCGTTGGTTATTCTTTTTTTAATAGTGTGTGAACTTTAATTCAACTCATTTTTCAGTTATAAACACCATGAATAACTCACCGAAATATATAACTCCCAGCAATTGTGACCCTGTTTGAATTTTCATGTCAGAGAAGTTCATCCCTTACACATCCGCGTCAAGTCTGACACACCTGCGTCAGACCTGTGTCAGGATTTTTTTTGGAGGCTGGGCAAAAGCAACGGCTGCCCAAAAAACTTCTACGGGCACTAAAATTATAGCTTTGCCCGAAGGTAATACAACTACTGAATAACTACAAATCAACTAGTGTACAACTAGAAGTTATTTATGGGAATCTCTACTGTAGTTCTTTTGTAGTTAGGTATTTTGACTGTGTAGTTATAAATTTTTTTCTGTTAGACAATTCTCCAGTTGTTAATTGTAAGTCTTAGTTGCATTAAACAACTGTGTAGTTGTAAATCTTACTTACATTAAGTAACAGCGTAGTTGTACATCTAGTGCCATTAAATAACTGTGTAGTTGTACATTTTAGTGCTACTAAGTAATTGTGTAGTTGCACATTTCAATCGTGTAGTTGTAGATTTCAGTTGTGAGTCTTACTGGCAAGTTGTATGTTTTACTGTATAGTTATACTTTTGTGTAGCATTAAATAACTGAGAAGTTTAGTATCTTCAACTGTACAGTTATACTTTTATGTTGCATTAAATAACTAGGGAGTTTTGCATCTTCAACTGTCCAGTTATACTTTTGTGTTACATTAAATAACTGAGGAGTTTTGCATCTTCAACTGCATAGTTATACTTCTGTGTTGCATTAAACAACTGAGGAGTTCTGCATCTTCAACTGCATAGTCATACTTTTGTGTTGCATTCAACAACTGAGGAGTTCTGCATCTTCAACTGCACGGTTATACTTTTATATAGCATTAAACAATTGAGGAGTTCTGCATCTTCAACTAGACAGTTATACTTTTGTGTAGTAACTGAGGAGTTTTGCATCTAAACTGTGTAATTATACATTTCCATACCACAACTGCATAGTTGTACACTTTTCTGAAATTAAGCAACTGCATAGTTGTACATGTTAGTGCTACTCAAACCACACTAAATTCAACTTCACAAGCAATTTACCACTGAATTTAGCATTTGATTGACCAATCACCAAGGGCAATAACAACTTACAACTTCAAAGACGATCATCTAACGACATGACTTTCAATGTTTTTAAAAACCACAACTTGGTTGTTGGGGCAACTTCCAACGGGTTACTACATTTTTCAATACCTAAACACAAAAAAGAGAACATTGCATTTGTTTCCACGATGGCCAAAAATAAAAGCATAGAAGATTACACTCCTTAACCATTACATACAGTACGAGATACATAGTTTCTCTTTTAAAATGTATTACTACATCCTGGCAGAAATACACCATTTCTGCAGAATACAAAAATCAACCACACCACGTCACTTACACATGCTCCTGTCACACAGCTGCTTTTATAAACTTCTGGTCCCACACGGTACTTGTCTTCAGAGCGTGCTTTAGCAGAGTTTGATCATCATCGGGGTTCGGCTTCATTAGAGGTACCTCTGGCTGTAAAACTTCTAGAACATCCACTTTGAACCACTTCTCCGGAATAGGGCGACAATGAGATTTATCTACTCCGCCCAAACCGCTAACCTTTCCATACGTCACTTTCTGCTTTGCATTCTTCATATTCATAAGAAACACCTTCTCCTCGATTGCAAACTACAGCCACAACATGTCATTGATTTAGTAAAAAGTACCTTTGTCTGAAATAATCCAAACACATAACAACACAACTGTGAAGATCACAGACCTTATGGGTCCTTCGAGTTGCCTTCTTCTTCGGAGTTTGGGTTGCCGGTGATACTTTGTCCTACAAAAGCCAACAACAGATTTGTACAATAAATTATAATTTACGGTTTAGTACAATATTAAACATATGTCTTAAAATATCAAATTACCTTGTACTGCTTCAACAGAGTGCTGCTCAGGGCTCCTCCATCCACATTCTTGGTGAACGCTAAATTCCTTGTCTCCATTTCTAGACACCGGTATTTAGGAAACTAGTAAAGAACTTTGTCATACTATTTGAATCCCTAAAACCCTCTAATTGCGGCCACAAAACTGACTATAGGTACATCTTGTCATTTCAAGGCTACTTATTTGCCATGCGTAAAAAGGTGGGGGGACTATCACGTTCTTTGCAGGATTACACTGTATCTTCTCACCAGCACTGTCAATGATGACAGTATTTGTGTAATCCCACTCACTGAACTTACTAAAAAACATGGGTAATGGTTTAGCCCATATTACTGACTTCCCATCTGGCATCACTAAGACCTCCTTTGTGTTATCTACTCCCCAAATAAAGAGGGGTTCTCTCTTCTCGGGTCCCGGCAGCATGCCTATCATCTTCATCACAGCTTCCTTCATGTATCCGGGTGGATTAGCACCCCAAAAACCAACTATGAAGTACTTGAAACAGTTCTCCAGGAATTCACTCAACCCCGGACGACATAGATAACTCCTGCTAACTGTGGAAAACATTGGGTTGTCGTAGTAATATTTCTGATCTCCAGGGCAACATGAATCCAACAACGTCCCTCTTACTTCAAAAATTACTAGTTTACGCTGGGTTCCTTTCAACTTAGGTGGACCATCATCAGCTCTCACCTCTGATGGAGACTCAATAGCTGCAGGAATTTGGCCGCCACTGTCCTCCTTCTGTACCTCAGTTTGTACCTAATTCAAATATTCAGAACTTGAAGTCAGTATGTGAAGACTACTACAGCATATAATAAAAAAAAACTAGGCCACTGCTAAAAACAACTAAAAATCTACTACCGGGAGGAACATACAACACTGCAGAAGAGAAAACAACTAGGCTATGACTACAAAGAACTACGGAACATCTAATGAGTAAAACAAACAACTACTTATAGCACAAACCAATTACTCCATAATTGGAAACAACTGCTGAGCAACTACTGAGTAAAATATATAACTTCAAGCTATACATATATAGGAAATAACTCAGATACAACTACAAAGTACATTAAGTAACTACACCTTCGCAACATATTTCTAAGATACAACTGGTGCTAAAATATTGTGTTTTCAAACATAGAAAATTAACGGGCTCCTATCATACTCACGTCTGAACAAGTAATTGCAACAGGGTCAGGTACTGCTCCTGCTCCAGAGTCCTTGTCCTTCTGTTCACTAGAATTGACATTCGACTCTGGATGAATGACATCGAAGTTCCCGATGTTATAAGCTTCGTCGTCTTCAATCACATACGTCGCAGGTTGAACTACCTTTGATTTTTCCTTCTCCAAAGGGTGTATACGCAAGTTCTCTTCAGTAACGGCTTCAGCATCTTCTGGCAAATTGTCTCCAGCAACGGTATTAGCATCTTCTGGTTTTTCTGTCGCTCCTGCCTTATTGTCCCCTTTATCAGGATAGTCCTCCATAGGATTGTTTGCTGCACTGGAAAGGACAACTGAAACGCTGATTTCAGCAACCCCTTTGCTCTTTGTTAACTGAAACAACATGGCCCGCATATCTGTCATCGTAGCGTTGCTGGCCTCCAAATTAGCAAGTACTCTCGAAACTTTGTCGTCGAGTACCGAAACTTTGTCGTCCAAAACTGAAACCCTACTATCTAGGATGGAGTGCTTCGACTCTACAGCACCAATCCTTCTGATAGTAGGACCAGAACCACTCTGCACATGTCCCATCACAATGAAGTAGGTTAAACCAAAGTTCTGAAATTACAAACATGCAATGTATTCCATACTTCTAGAATTTCAAAAACATACAACAATTTCAGTCCTACAATTCAGGGTTCAGTACCACAAGGCAACAATCTCCCATATTGACTAGAGAAAGGAAGAAGTCAAAGAACATATACAAGGTATAGTTAAGTTCAACCTTACAATACTACATAGTACATACTATAATTACAATACTACTATGTTGTAATCTGCAATACATTAGACAATTTCCACAGGGCTAAATTATAACTAATAATAACAAATAATATTTATAACTACAATAAGGCTAGATTGTAACTTATAATAACTAATACACTACTAAGTTGTAATTTACAATACTACATAGTAGACTCAACCATTGAAATCCTACTACTCTGTAACTTGTAATATAATACAAGCTATCAGATTCAATAACTCATACTACTAGGTTATAACTCTCACTACTACTACATTTGACTTTTAACAACTACAGTGTAACTTGCACTACATAACAAGTACTACTCAAAACAAGAACTCTTGTCTTTCGATGTTACTAACATTCACGCTTAAATTCAAATAGAATCCCACTAGCAAATGCAATTTCAAATTTTTATGTGACATTGACAATTTAGCACATTCCTTCTACTCACCGACTGCAATGGAGTAGCTTCACAGTTGGCAGGGTCTACTGGTATCTTCTCGGAGACATTCTGAACCTGCCATGAAAACATGAAAAACCACATATAAATTCATGCACATCATTTTCAACATATTAAAAGCATTGTAACTTGCAATAAATAACAAGTATTACTCACAACAAGAACTCTTGTCTTTTGCTGTTACTAACATCCACGCTGAAATTCAAATAAAAACCCACTAGTAAATGCAAATTAAACTATTTCTATGACATTGACAATTTAGCACATTGCTTCTACTCACCGACTGCAATGGAGTAGCTTCAGAATCGGCAGGGTCTATTGGGATCTTCTCGTAGACATCCTGAACCTGCCACGAACACATAAAAAAGTAAAAAACCATATAAAAATTAATGCACATCACCTTAAACATATCAGAAAAACCTATTATTTCATACAATCCATTGTGCATTTGTAAAATCTTGGTAAGACAGAACAAGGAAAAGAAAACAACTTTTGTTACTTACATCATTTTTAGGTCTTCCCTTCCTGCCAGCGTTTGTGGTATTCTTCACACAGCTTTTGGCAAAAGCCATTCTCTTTGATTTGAGCATTGAAGCGTCGCTGTTGAAGTACTCTTTCAGCCGTTCCCATTGCTTCGGCTCCACATTTACAGGAGCTTCTCCCACTCTCCAAACCTCCTTCAATGACACCCTATTTGTTTTCAGGAATTTGGCAGCGGCATTCCCTAACTCTGTCAAACCGAAACCATGTCCTACGAAGTTAAAACTCTTGGTCAGTTCTGTCATGAGGTGTTCCAAGGATCGCACACTCTGCCCCTCTCGGGAAATAACACTGACATCCAGCATTCTAGGAACTAATAGCCTCAATGCCGCATCCCAACTGTTCTTTGCAGCACAAGAGTTGTCAATGGTACCGTCCTTTGTAATGACGACATCATTACGGGGCTTATCCAGGGCTATATGTTTGTTCTTCTTCTCAGGGGCCTTGCTGAAAGCCTCTAGGGAGAGTGATTCCTGCAAGGACGTTGCCGACTGATACAAAGGTGCGATCTGCGATCCACGAGCTACCATCGGGGCCCCTTGCATCAGTTGTTGCTGTATGCAGGGTGGAGCAAGCTGGATCCATTGCACATAAGAGTCAAAAGATGTCGTCAGAGGTGTGGGCGTTTGAGGTGCGGGCGTCGTAGGCATGGACAGTGCTCGCTCCGGTACATGGACACTATGTTTCCTCCGTTTCCGACGGCGCTCCCCAGAACCTTCGCCATTCGACTCCACCGTACCTTGTACAATCCCTGTAAACATAAAAAGCCACAATGAAAATTTATAGAAACAAGCACTGCCATAGATCCTCACTTAAGAAAAACCAAATCTCAATAAAAGAAACACAGATTGACACTCTCCCAAAGAGTTCTTGACTACTGGACCCCCCAACAACCAACAACTACTTCCAGTAATAGTTCTTCGATAAGATCAAAGAAACGGAAGACAAGAGCACGAAGTGGATTTAGATCAGGCAGCGTAGGCATCGGATGGAGGTGCGTTGAAATCTTGGGTCAATGCCCTATGGTCGCTGCAACCTGTTGAACCATCCAGCCAGACATACTGTTATTCTTTACACTCAAAATAGTCTTCTATACAATAATAGAAATAAGGCTGCAACTTAGCAAAACAGGGAAGCCAGAAACAGGAGACACTATGCCCGTAGCTGCTTTAGTTGATACTCGGTAAACACAGTTCCGGAGGCCACATCTGATCGAATGCTTGAGTGCATATCAGCCATAGAAATACCATCGCTGCCATCATTCGGACATTAATCCGCGTCATCTAACTTCTTCTTAGGACCTAAAAATGCCAGATGCATTAAGGAACTGTAAGCACCTAGCAGAAATTGCGACATAGAAGATGAAGTACATTTCCAAATACTACGAAGGGCTTTGCGAACTATCATAAACAATGCTCTTTGTGTCTTCAAGTCTGCGATCAATACTCATCTGAACCTTCCAGCATCTTTCCAACATGTCATCGATGCTTTCGATGTCGCTGCTGTTGATTGATGCACGCGGCTCGATGACCTCATGTACTCCACTATCTAAGGTGGTCCTGGGTGGTCCTGTCATAAGGTAGACTGCTATCATCAGAGCGAAACGACTTCTCTCATTGACCGCTCCTTCAGGCATTAAGTAAACCCTAAACCGACGCGGAAGACGGGGAGGAGTCCTCCTCAGCTCACTCGGCCTCGTTTCTCAACGTTGTCGCCCTTGGCAGCGTGGTCAGATGCATTCCTCCACCTTCCCGATTCCAATTGCTTGACCTCTTTTTTCACCAAAAATCCACGCCACAGGCGTATTTCACGCCAAATTTGTGATCAGTGGTATTGCAAGGACCTTGGAAGTGATGGAGCTTTTCTTGGATTGCCACTCACAACATTAGTGACTATGCGTGTTTCTGTGCCGAGAGTATTCTGCATCTCTGGTGTCATCTTTGCAAGATCGAAGGATAGTTCCGAAGGTTCAACCTGCAAAAAGTTCAGCATAGTGTTGACTTTGATCACTTTCTAATACGGTAAGACACAACAACAGACAAATACGGACTATGTAAGGCGGACATTTGAGCATTAGGTCCAGGTGCACTTACAGAATATCCAGGGTGTTTGTCAAGTTTGAACAGAGCATAATAACCTCTATATTCTGCCTCTGCTTCGACTTGAATCCCTCTTTTTCGATGATCATCATACATCTCACAGAGATCTACAGAGGCCTTGTTCATCTGCTCAATATTTATATGAGCATCGAACCCATCGTTGAAACCCTCCCCTTTCTTATTCTCCCAGAGCTCATGCATGGCAAGAATGCGAAACCGGATCTGGAAAAATAATACCAATCCAGATTGTTACTATCTAGAGATACGGGATTTAGAACTAATAAAACAATCATATAATCAAAACGAGAATCTAAATGGAATTCAAGATACAACTACATAAATATGTTAAACCCTGAAAAAGATGCATGCAATTCTCCACCTCTTAGCAAATGGTTTCTCACAGTTCTCACAGAAATCCAAGGAAGATGAGCTATGCTCGTGGTGTGAAAAGGTCATCATGTGCTCATGCATAGTAATGGCTTCACGATTGAAGATGTGTTGCACCCGTAAATCCATGCGCACTGCTCTCATTTGATCCCATAAAAAACTATGAAGTCTTAAGAGCCCTTCATCATACGCTTGATTGATCAACGACAAGAGATAGTTCATAGTCATTTGTAAAATTGGAATCGGACCAATCAAGTGAGGTTCTCGGGATGGAGTCCTTGTATACTGCAAGACCACCAGGGGCCATGAAATTTTCAGGACAACAACCTTCTATGGCATTGTTAACGCTATGCCAGATGAGCCTTTCTAGACCCTCGCTACTAATGGAAGAATTATGTGATAAAACTTCATGCTGTGCAAGATAGGATTGCCATACATTGTTTAAAAAGATGCGTGACAGGACGGGGAAAATCTATAATGTGCATTAGAGCAGGAAGCCCTAGGTGGAATAAACGCAAACTTGCTTCAGTCTGCCCTATGATGTTAGAAGGTTCAACAATAACCTCATGCTTGAAATAGCCAAGCTCACAAAGGAACTTAACTAACCAGGTGAATATGAAAATAGGCTAGATAAGCCAATGCAGATAACTTAGACCCTATTGCATTGCACGTACCTTCTTAACTGCCAGGTCAACGCTGGTAAGTTTACGGTCACCATCTAGTCTTTCAAATTTGTCAAGGTCACCTTTCCTCTCGCGTTCGTGTCGTTCGGTTTCTGTAGACAACGTGTAAATCAAGCATTTTCGGTCAATTTCCTAATCCTACTTTGTCCTAAAATTTAATCGACCCTACCTCACGCGGAGCAGCCAAGAACATCCCAAATTGTTCGAATATAGATTACGCCTTGAGCTAACCGCTTCTGAAGAAAGAGACCAAGAACCAAGTGAAAATTAAAATAAAACTACTACAAAGACTGTACCTGAGCACATGTCCTCGTAGGTCCCGACAATGGCTTCCGTGTCGCTGAAGTCCTCAGGAAGGGCTTCCATTTCCATCGCGTCATCTTGTGCATTGTCTACTGAGGGCTTTAGGGTTTGGCTCAGCTTACGAGCTTCTCGTTGATGAAATTGAGGCTCTGCCTTCACTGAAAGACGGCTACTTGTCGGATGTGTAACTAAATCGGCAGTTTCCTGACCTTGCGAAAAGCGTAGAAGTCTCTGAGCTTTTGCATTCGCTTCTCTACAACACCCTTTCCAGTCAGCTGGAAGAACAAGGTTTACAATCTTAGTGAAAAAATACGTAGCAGAATTAACATAACCCAACATGATTGACTTATAGTTTTGTCTGCTCGGCTATACTCTCTAACTTCTACAAGCACATGCAACTGACCTGTGCAGCTCGTCATCGCTAAAGACTACTCCACCCGGAGTTTGTTTGGAAGAAGGAGGAGCTAAAACTTGGGCTGGCTTCCGTGAGCGAGTAGGGCTGGACTTCCTGTTATGAGAAATTTGTTCAGTGTCTACATTGGAAACCTGTGCACCAGGTCTAACACCTATAAACGTCTGCCTGCCAAGGCCAGTTCCCGATGTAGGCGACGATCCAGCGACAGCCTTGCCTCCAGCCGTTGCAGCTCCAAGCTTTCCTGCAACAGCATCTGCTTTCCCGAAGACGACTCCCTGACGTGGCGCCAAAGGTACCGCAACCACCCTTCCAGTATTGAAACCCGGCAAGTCCATCGCTAAAACAATAGGGGAGGGTCAAAACCAGAGCACCACTACAGTCGTTAACTCTCGTCCATGCTGGTGGACACGTGACGGAGGGAATCAATCCACGTCGCAAGGCAAGCGGGCTGAACAAGACCAGCGTAGAAAGAAAGAAATAAAGTTAAGAGGGAAGCGAGAGAACATGAATAAAATCTTCACCCACTCGATTTTGCAATTCAGCGGTGCCTATTTTCCAAATACCATTTCAAAACAATGCAAGGAAATGAGAAATGCTCGGAGTAGGGGAATTAAAATGCGAAATGCGACAGGATCGGTGGCCAGCACAGACATACCGCAAGGCAATGGCAGGAACGGAGGTCTTCAACCAGCGCTGCTCATCATGTGGACAAAAGGGGCAAACAGGCATCGGACCGGAAAAAATGAGGAAGAGAGGAAGCAAGGTGACATGCATGGAATCCGCCCGGCGTAGTAGTTGCAAAAAAAGAAGGGAAGGGAGAGGGGAACGGGGCGTCAGCGATCCATGGCATGGGAAAAGGGCACCACAATTGTGAGCAAACCAAGATGTTTAGGGTTTCGAGAAGGGTAGACTTCATCCCACTCTGAAACAGGGCTAAGCTCAGTCGTCCCTCTCCGTCCAAACAAACTGTAACTCAACTTCTATGCGATGGACCTGGTATTAGTGAGCCTTGAGTCTTGATTATATTTCATCTCTTCAAAAAATTGTTGTCTTACTAATTTTTTCATGCTCAAAATTGTTTCCCGCTCACAAAATCTTGGTTCATTCCTCATAGGCCCATCATTTTACGCTCAAAAAGTAGGATTTTCCTTTCACATGTGGTAAAATGAAAATAAAGAAGGGAAGAGGTTTGAAAGAGAGTGACAAGAGGAAGAAAGGTGGAGGTAAACATAAAAACAGTACATTTAAATTCTGAAAGAAATGTGGCATAGATTGTATATTTTAAAGAGTTCTAAAACCTTGTAAAGATCATACAGTTTTCATTTTTTCTTTGATGAATTCATATTGGTTATGAAACAAATGAATGTTTAGGACTTAAAATCAGAGATACTCACCAGTTACTTAGCTAGATCCAATGTAATTCTAAGGAGCCCACCTCTTTCACAAACTAAGGTTTCCACCCAGAATAAGGTACCGACGCTGCAAACAACTCAAATTCTTAGCAACTTGCACACAGAATCCAAGACCATGACAATTCAAGGGACAATTTCTTTGCAGGGGATGACAACTTATTTAGCAAATCGTGTGACAATACCGCATTTCCCCTCAAAATCTTCAAAATTAAACGATACGGACACAACCAAAACCCTATAGCAACACCTGCAGAAAAACCATACCACACTTGCGCTGGTCCCCGTTACGTCGCAGACACAGTTGATCGCCTTCTCAGCCACTAACGCGCCACCGAGCTCTGTCGATGCTTCACCCAGCTTCTTTCATTTGATCTCCGCGAACGTCCAAGCGCCTATGAAAGACTCGATAAGCCGCGGCAACGTCCAAAAGGGGGAGTGATCGAGCTAGGGTTTCAGGGCTTCCAGAAACCAGAAACCGTCGGTCGGCCCCATCCTCGCAAGCTCCTCTTTCAGGTCGTCCAAGGCGCGGCAATGTCCAAAGGGGGAGTCATTGAGTTAGGGTTTCAGGGCTTCTAGGAACTCTCGATCGGCCCCGTCCTCTCAAGCTCCTCCTTCAACTCGTCCAGGGCAGGGCACGTTGACGACGCCTCGCCGCCCGTTGCGAACTCCATCCTCAATTAAGAATTCCTTCTGATCCACTTCATGTTCTCATCCTAGATCTTTGAGAAGGAAGGGGAGGTTATCATGGTGGAGTTTTGAGTCTTACCTGGTGCAATGTCCGGCAAATCTGTTCTAGAGTCGTTGGAGGATTCAGAGCTCGAGTCTTGCAAATCCATCTTCTCCGCCCACGAATCGCTTGACATACTACACACCGCCCCTCCTCCTGCAGCACGGAGTGTTTCGGCTGCTTCGTCACCTACCAGGCCCTCTTTATCTCCGACCCGTCCTTCTATTATGGATTTACCCTGTAAGCTCTTCAGTCGCGAGCTTCTTCTTGGAGATACCGGTGGCAGCTTTGTTCTTTCTTTTTTTGCAGTCGATGCAACCGGAACACTAGAACCACTGAAGCAAAGAAGAAGATCATACTTTTACTACAGGGACTCTTAGTAACAGATACAACTCATTTGCTGAAGTATAACTGCCTGATAACTTGGGAGACAGAACCAGCTAAAAATCCGCCGACATAACGTAATGAATGTTCGACGGCGCTAGGTTTTGCGAAATTTCAAAGAACCCTAAGTACTCTTATTATTGTAGAAGGCGCAGAAAAAAAAGACACACAAGTAGGCTAAACTTCAACTGCACCTTTCTTTACGTAGTCCTCCTCTAGGAATTTGTAGACTCAACAATTTGGCAACATTTGCAGCAACCCGCGCATCTCGTTCAATCTCGTACAAGCACTTCCCCTCGTCTCCGCCGCTCTTTAGCGCTGAGTCCGATGCCGTAGATATCACCATGTTTCAAGGTCAATTGAAGCACCTCGTATCAATAGTGTGTGCTATGATAGTCTCTATCTAGGGTGATTGCTCTAGTGCATTGAAATTTACCTATTGATGTGCAATACTAATCAGAGGTAGTGCTATTTCTTGCAGGAAAGGTACTGTCAGTGGAAAGAGAAGAGAGTACTTGGTTTTGAAGTCTAATCTCATATAAATTATACTCGCCGCTGAACGGAAATCCAAGTGACAGAGGCAAAAAGTTGGCCCGAGGTAGGCAAGTTCAAAGACAAGTTTCTTCTTAAAGTTTCTGTTGTAAAATTTTGGCAGTACTGTTGTGTGTTCTCTTGTCAATTTCTGAACCAACCCGAGCACTTGCAGTCGACGTGTTTTTGTCAAGGAGATTATGGAATTGCGTGTAGTTGTGAGGTAGTTGTTTTTCTGAACATCTTTGAGTTACAACTAATTTTCAACTAGGCTTTATTACTCAACAGTTGTGAAGTAGTTATTCTTACAACTAGTTCTCAACTAGGCTTTATTACTTAGCAGTTGTGAAGTAGTTGGTCTTGCAAATGTTCATGCCAAATTCTCCCGTGTAGAGTTACATTGAATGTGCGCTTACATTTTATAGTTATTCTGGTTTCATATTTCTTTCTTTGTTTGCTGTAGTCAATGATTTAAAGAGAAGCCATGGTGATGCCCGAACCAATTTCAAGTACAAGAAACGAGAAACTCCCAATATCAGACAGGCATAGACAACGTGCAAGGGACAATAATTTGTGGGTAAGAGAAATGCACAGAGCGTCCTCACATAATCTACGACTTCTGCAATGCCCATGTTGCAGTTGTAGGGGCCTACGTAAGTGGAATCTGAAAACTGTGGGAGATCATCTTGAGGTCTACGGCAGAGCGCCTGAATTTCGGGTATGGAGAGGGTCAGGAAAAAGGTGCTCCTCAGATGAAGAATGGGAGGACGTATGGAGTTTACCAAACAATGCTGAAGTAGAAATTGATGCCGAAGTTGATACTGTTGAAATGGTTGGCAATGCTTTTGGAGTACACGAACCAGACTTACAACTAGAAGAAAACGAGGGACTAGCAGATGATGGACGTAACGGAGTTGAAGAGGCACTGGTAGAGGAAGTCTCAGAGGCTTTTGACTTAGCTGATGCTGTTCACGCTCACTCCAGCATGCAACTTGATGTCAGTCATGAGAATATGCTCTTTGAAGATGACTATGAATCTGTTCTCGACCAAGCAGAAAACCAAGAAGACCCCTTTTTTGAACCTACTATGCTACAAGGGGCCATAAAACCGCTATATCCACGTTCGAAATGTACAAAACTAGCAGCCACAATTCTTCTCATGAATGTATGTACTGTGCATAGTGTCAGCAATAATTTTGCTGATGAACTGTTCACTCTACTGCATAAACACGTTCTCCCAACTGAAAATTGCTTGCCACATAATTTTTACGCAGCGAAGAACCTAACTAGCAAACTAGGATTATCTTACAGTTCCATTCATGCTTGTGGAAATGGTTGCGTTCTATTTAGGGGAGAGCATTCAGATGCTTTGAACTGTCCCAAGTGTAGTGGACCTAGGTACACAGACGTAGCACGGAAAAGATTTCCAGTGAAAGTTCTTAGACATTTTCCTGTAATACCTAGATTGCAGCGGCTGTTTCGTAGCCCAGCTATTTCAGCCCTAATGACTTGGCATGCTGAAAATCGCAGTAACAAAGAAGGGGGAGATAATTTGGTTAGACACCCTTGCGACTCGAAGGCTTGGAATCACTTCCATGAAAACGTGGATCCTAGTTTTAGTGAAGATGCCCGCAACATACACTTTGCTCTTGCAGCTGATGGAGTAAACCCTTTCAAGCAAACCAGATCAACCTGGTCTACTTGGCCAGTCACTTTACTGAATTACAACTTGCCCCCCTGGTTATGCACTAAGAAGTTCTTTATGTTGTTAGCTCTAATAATACCAGGCAAACAATCTGTCACTTCTGAAGTTTTTGATGTGTATATGGAGCCTTTGGTGGAGGAGTTGCTCTTGCTCTGGCAGGGAGTGCCGGCTCATGATGTGAACAGAAAGGCGGGATCAAGAGATTTCACAGTACGGGCGATGTTACTGTGGACAATTCATGATTATCTCGGGTATGGAACGGTCGGTGGGTTTTCGCACCAAGGATATGCAGCCTGCGCTCTATGCGGATCTGCGCTAGGCGCAGAGCACTCATCTGAGTTGCACAAGCAAACTTACGGTGGGACACGACGGTGGTTGCCTCCAGGACATGCATTCCGGGCAGAAGAGATGAAAGATCGCTTCAATGGGCTAGTAGAGGACCGCAATATGCCTATCAGAGTATCAAGTCAGGAGCAGTTGGAATATGCAACAAAATATGAAAGTTGGAAATCGGGTGGAGGCAAAGATTATGGAGTTCCAGATCCTTCCAAAGTTTACGGCGTGAAGAGGACATCTATTTTGAATCGGTTATCATATTGGAAGGTAAAATCAGTTTGATCTGGACGCTGCAGTGTAGCAAATCTATATTACAAATTTCAGTAATGCGTTTATTACTTGGAGGACGGAATGTGTAATGTTGTGAGAAATAGGTCAGCGATTGGTTAGTTCACAGAGACTATGTTCCAATTTACGTGGAACTAAAAATTTGGAAGAAGAAACAGTTGTGGCCTAGTAGGAGTGAATTAAAATATCTGAGTAGTAACATGTGCAATATGATCAACTGAGTAACAACTCCCATGTAATAACATAGAAGATTATAAGCAACTGTGTAACAACTCCCGAGTAATAATATAGAGAATTATAAGCAACTATGTAACAACTTGTGAGTAATAACATAGAAGATTATAAGCAACTGTGTAACAACTCCGGAGTAGTGACATATAGAATTACAGGAAACTGAAGGACTACTCCCAAGTAGTCATGTAGTGGATTATTATTGATTGAAAAACAACTGTGCAGTAGGAAAAGAAGGGATGCTCAACATCTGAATAACAACTCTTGAGTAGGAATATGGTGAAAGTGCAATATTTTACTTCTTTTTTTCTAAACTCTCGACAAAGAACTACCTAACCAGAGCGAATTGAATAGCGATGTCATAGTGTATACTCTGGACTCTAGAGTATGTGCCCCAAAAACTCAATGAGATTGTTGGATAGTGAATCCTTATAGTCAAGTTCATACAAATTCTGCTATACTGCAATTCTATTTTAAGTTTCTCACTTCATCTGTTTTGTGGATTATAGGATTTGATGATCCGCTACACCCTGGACCCTATGCACTGTGAAATGAATGTGGCCAAGAATTTCTTGAAAACTATAACTGGGAAAAAAGACACTGTCCAAGTCAGGCGTGACTTGCAGCGTCGAAATATTCGACCGCATCTGTGGTTATGGCCAGATCCTAGAAAAGGGGGAAAGATGATGAAACCCTTGGCTCCATATGTTTTAACAGATAGCGAGTTTGACACCTTTGCGACCACAGTGGAGAAACTCAGAACACCATCAGGATTTTCTTCTAATCTGAGCAAGCAAATCCGTAGCAAGAAATTTGGAGGATTGAAGTCACATGATTATTATGTACTCATGCAGCAAATATTGCCCCTTGCTTTACGAGGATTGTTGCAGAGTGGTCCGCGAATGGCAATAATGAGAATGTGTAAAGTATACAGGAGGATTTGTACAACCGTATATGACCCGTCTGAGTATGAGGCACTCCAAGCAGATGTAGCTGAGAGTATGGCGTTGCTAGAAATGGAGTTTCCGCCATCTTTTTTTGATATCATGACCCATTTATCTTATCATCTAGTGCAGGAACTAGATATATGTGGGCCTGTTTCAACGAGGTGGATGTACCCTGTGGAGAGGTACATGAAAACCCTAAAAGGTTACGTACGAAACATGGCTAGGCCGGAGGCTACAATGGCAGAAGGATATCTGAAAGAGGAGTGCTTAGGATTTATTACAGAGTATTTACAGAGATTCACAGTGGTGCAAAGGCGGGTGTGGGACGCTGACAAAGAATATGGTGACGCAGAGGAAGTGTTGGAAGGAGGTGGCAAACCTTATATCATGAGTATTCCTTTAAGGGACTTAGCACACCAGTACGTCATTGAGAACACGGCGATGATGCAACCGTGGCTGATGTAAGAAATTCCCCTTTAATTTTCATGTTAAATTACATAGCATATTTATTGAATTGCAAAGAAAGATGTTGCATATGTCAGATTGTAGACAAAAGTAATAGAAGTCGTTGTTCAGTAGTATGATAGAGAAGTACAATTATATAACTCCAAAAGAACTCAATGACTACTGAGTGAGAATGATTTTCAACTTCTGCGACTGACCAGCAACTAGGGGGCATCTTAAATATAACTTTGAGTAATATCTTAGTTATTTATTATGGGACAACAACTGCACAGCAGGTGGGGACGTCTTATGACAACTATGAGTAAATAGATAGTTAAACACTATGGAAGAATTACTGCACAGTAACTAGGGATGTTGTATAAACAAATATAAATGACTGTCTAGTTAAACATCATGGTGAAATAAGTGCACAACAACTACGTAGTGTCATTGCTATGCAATATTTGTTAAGTAGGAAAAGTGGGGTTGGCAGGAGGTGGAAATTGGAGAAAGCAAGCAACCCCAACATTGCTGGATTTGCAGAGTGGGCAAGAGACATATTTGAAGACAACTTGGAAGACATCACAGAGACCGAGCGACGACAAGGGTTAACCATGTGTACAGTACCTCCACAGTTAGCAACAAGGTATACGAGAATGAAATCTTATGGAAATCATTTCCGTGTAGATGAGCCTTCTACATCGCACTTACAAACTTTTGATAGCGGAATTGCGTCAGGATTTGAGGTACCTACAGGGAACGCCACTAACGCAACACTCAACTACGTGGGAGTCTTGAAGGACATTTTCAAAATGCACTACGCTTCCTTAGAAACCCCAGTCATTCTTCTCAGGTGTGAATGGATTAAGAGAAGAGATAATCGAGGGAATCCAACTTACACTAGGGATGATGCAGGATTTTTGGTTGTGAACTTCAAACACAAACTGCCAAAGATGATGGAGCCATTCATCTTCCCCAGCCAAGGAACTCAAGTGTTTTTTTCAGATGATCAAGTAAAGCCTGGTTGGAAAGTAGTGTTAAGAAAAGAGGCCCAAGCTAGAAGAGAGGTGGTGGACATGGTAGACTTCTTCATAACAACTAGAACAGAATCTGCAGGACTTGCGGCACCTAACCAATTCCCACAAATACCTTGTACACCCTCTCTAGTGGGAGCAATTGAACTATCGGCTGAAGATAATGTACTAGCACATGCAAGGTATTAGAGCATATTCAGTGTTGGCTACCTTAAAAAATGCACATTCTATGTAATGTGTACTATGTAATGTGTACTGTTAAGAGTTCAATGTATTTGGTTTTTGCTACAAAGGTTGGCATGTCCATGTACAAGTAGAACTAATGAAAAATCAGAGCTTTGTCACTGCAAAATGAGAACGGTTTTGTACATCTAAAATACAACTGCAGCTCATCTACACAGTTGAGGTGCATTTTTACCTAAGATGGTGTACACTTGAACTACAACTGCAGCTCAACTCCGTAGTTGAGCTACAATTGTATCTAAGATGGTATATTTCTAAAGTACAACTGCAGCTCAACTACAAAGTTGCGCTACAGTTATACTTAAAATGATGTACATCTGAAGTATAACTGCATAGTTGAGGTATAGTTGCATTGAAGACGGTGTGAATTTGAAGTGCAATTGCAAGTAATGCATGTACGGAAGGCTTAAAATTATCATAAAATCTTTATGAACAACTTCTAAACAACTACTGCAGTGCTACTTCACCTTGATGCATTCACACTGAAAGTGAATAGGGAGAGAAATTGGTGATGTTTGAGTTATTTTTGAGTAATAGTAGTAGCTCAGTAGTTGTGAAGAAATTCAACTTGCTTACAACTGCCACACATTTATTAGAAAATTGTCAGAACTGCAACGTAAGATTTCACTACGGGCAGCAAAAATAAAAAGGTCCTTCAAATTTTCTTGAGAACCTGCCCACAGTGCTATTTGAGTTGTTCTTGAGTAATATGGGAGTAATAATATCCCACTAGTAGTAAAGAACCTCAATTTGGTAACAACTGGCTCACAGAATTATCAGAGGACTGTCAGAACTGCAGCAAATTCATCTGCAAGCGAATGTAAAACAAGTAACGTAAACCCCCTCAATCTTTTGGGACTAAACTTCATCTATGACAGAGAAATATATAACTGCACTATATCTCCTCTATTACTACCACTTCTCACAGTTATTCTACCACTTCTCACAGTTATTCTGCAATTGCAGTGCAGTTATTTTTTATGTGGTTTGACGTGGTCTGACCTGGAGTTATAAACCAGCCAGTTAGATTTCACCCCCTTTTCTTCTAGTGCATGTGAGCGTACATTTTGTGAGCCCAAAGATTGACTTTCAAAAAGTTTCAAATTTTTCAATGTTAGGAAAAAAAAATCCGAATATATTTCAAAGTTCTAGGTAGGAAATAGTGAATCTACAAATTTTTTATAGTGGACCTATGACTGCGGACCTGGGGCCATGGACCTATTATCGTGGACCTATAAATAGTTCAAAATATTAATTTTTTCATTCCTACAATCTTTATAGGTATATTCAATACATAGAACGGTGACCTTTAATTATCCCATATCGATTGAAATTACCAATATAAACTAATATAAGAATACTTCAGATACATGATTAGGCAAGCTAAAGATCGACGTAAGTTGATTGCCACGCATCATTGTAGTAGACTACTACGTCCGTCTTTAGTTTTTGTACTTCATTCAAATTATAATTCTAAAAATTATTTCTGGTGATGACGTTTACTGCCATTTCATTTACTAATAGGGATACAATAGAGAATTGGAATTTCCAAAATAAACTAATATAAAAAGACTTGGAATAGTTGTTTACAATACCTAGGGATCAATGTTAACCCTATGTAGCACTTGGGACCCCAGATGAGACATTTGGGACCCCTAAGTGTAGTACTCGGGGCTCCAGATGAAACACTTGGGACCCTCAGGTGTAACACTTGGGGCCCAAGATGAGACACTTGGGACCTTCACGTGTAGTACTTGGGGCCCCTGTTGAAACTTTCTTTAAATGACCATCATTTCCTTAAGGAACCAAAGGATTTTGGTTTGGATCCTATAACTTCAATTTTGAATGGTACTTTGGGTTTTTTTTGTAAAGATAGAAAATTACAATAGCTTTTTTGAAATATTATTTTATTTTTATAGATGCTCGAGAGCAAAAGTTATACCATAAGAAGACAAAAAATGACTTCAACATGCCCTCACAAAAAAAAAAAAAAAAATTGAAATAATTTTTTTGATAACTCTATCTCATAGACTGTATTATTGTCTGCATCAAAAGCTTTTGTTCATTCCATTTGAATTTGTATATTAAAACTTATGGTGCATCTTCTTTTGCAAGCAATCACAACATCTTCTTGAAATTTTTTTGTATACTTAGCTAGGATTCATTTATAAGCTCAATTTTTATTGTTTTCCAAACAAAAGATTCTATAGGATTTAATTTGATTTTAGCACAATCTCACCATTGGAATCAATGTCTTTTGATTCCATCTTAGAGCTATGAATTTGGATCTTGTAACCTACAAACTATTTATCTAATATTAATTTTACTCGACCTTGTTGCATCACAATACCTTCAACAAGTGTGATTGCTTAAAGGTCTAAAATTTAATCCATTATGAAATAGTCAAATATCATATTAGAGCTAGTTTTTTTGTTTTAAATTGAGTTTAATTATCAATCTTATATTTCTATTATGTGACACTATAACTATCATTCATTATGAAAATTTTCACTTTGTGCGATTCAAAATTGACATAATTATAATTTTTGGGACTAAAAGTAAAAATAAATTTGTAAATATAATAAAAATAATTCAATTAATTTGAAATATTTAAAAAAAATACAAAGAGCAATAGAAATTAGTGTGATAACTTCTCAATTAGTTATTTTATTTTGTACATCCAAAACACACTTGGCAATGACTTTCAAGTCAAATTTACTATTAACCCTTTAGTGACCGTGGTTGATTTGGGGGGCGGGCGTATTTTTTCAAGAAAGTGAACTTTGTGGCCACTCTAAAGATGTAGTCTTAGATCAAACCATACAAGGTGTTTCCATGAGGGAGATTCTCCAACCTTACAAAAAATCAAACTCATCCAACGGTACAAATCTCTATAAATAAGGTAGAAGGTCCATAAATGAACCTTTTAAGGGCTAAAATTGAATTTTGGGGAGGTGAAACATCTTTTAATATTTTTTAGTAAATTTTCCACAAAAGACAAGTAGAATAGGCATCTAAGGTAGAACAGCCCAATTCCGTCAGTTTCCCAATTCCGTTGCCTATGCTTTGGCCCCAATTCCGTCAACTGTAAAATCTATATGCATTCACTTTCCTGACAAATTTCAGTGCATTAATGCCTAAAGGACTAATGTGTCAATCCTTCACTGGTGGGAACTTAAGTGCCAATAGATACATGTTAAGATGGTAATGGATTGTTCATGAGACAATTTTGACCCGACTCTATGCACAGTTTTGAACTTTTTAGGGCAGCTTACTTTGAAAATTCACAGAAATTACAATTTTGATCCGAAAATTATAATTCCACTTGGGTTTGATTTGTGAAACAACCACACAACTCTGAAAAATATGTACCTCTCTCGAAGTTGGCCCAAAGATAGTCAGATTGCAAATCAGTATGGTAATAGGTTGTTCTACCTTAACCCAAGTAGTTTCATATTTTTCAAGCTTTGTGAAATTAGTTACAAATTTTTGAAGTTCACAAAAAATAGTCATCTGTGGTCATCAATGCGAATACCCTTCTAAAATGTGCAGATTTGGTACATTGAAGAAAGTGAAATGTACCTCTACATCATGTTTGCTTCTAGAGCCTTGTTCGAGTTTGAATTGCTTTTCTGATAAATCAAAAATCAATGATTTGAATGTCCTTTAGAATTTGCGCTACATAAATACCAATGCATAAGTTTACTTTGGGCATTCATGAGATTACAAAGAAACACTTATGCCTTGTCAAGACATGAAGTTACAAAAAAATCTCACAATGTGGTTGACATTATTTTGTATTTTTGTTGAATACTTTCCATTTGAAGGTCCAGGCCATTTGAGTTTGCAACCTCATTGCTAATTCATCAAATTGAATGCTCCAACTCCCTTAAAATTGGTTTTGTTTGAAGCGCATGAAGACACTCTAATTGCGTTACTCTTTGAGTTTTTTGTGATCAAATGTATTTGGAATAGCATTAGACCAAGAGTCCCAAAATCGACCACAAAATGGTCGACCGGTCACTAAAGGGTTAAGCTAAATTCATCCTATTATATACTTAAAGTATAATGAAAAATATAAAGTTTATATTTTTCATGGGTGAAAAAGGGTGTTTTCTATTGACAATTATTTTTCTATAAATCTTGCAAAAAAAATCAAGTAACTATAATTTAAAAAAATAGAAGATAGAAATAAAATTATATCAATTAGAAATTAGATTTAGATTTTTTTTTCTTTTTAACATAAATGAAAGTTAGAATGAAAAATATCACTTTGTAATTGAAGTTTAAAATAAACATTTTGAAAGGATAAAAGTTGAATGAAAAAAACACAATATGGTGAAATACGGATCTTAATACTTGGAGCTTGTGATTGCAATAGTTTTTGGTAAATATTGAGAAAGATTAGAGTTTATAATATGGACTTCTTTTTGTTTCATAATGTCAAGATAAATTCTAAACTTGTGAAACATTAGAAATAGTCATTTAATCTTCAGAGGATGTAGTCCCCACGAAAAAGAGAGCCACCAGAATGCTTTATTATTGGACGGATAGTTGCATTCCTTGTTTATTTAAGTGAGCAGGCATGTCATCTATT
Source organism: Antitrichia curtipendula (assembly GCA_951230915.1). NCBI lineage: Eukaryota > Viridiplantae > Streptophyta > Bryopsida > Hypnales > Leucodontaceae > Antitrichia > Antitrichia curtipendula. The sequence continues at coordinate 5,593,408 of OX579641.1, forward strand.
GATCACTTTTGGCCTTGGCGTCTTTTTAAGGGTTAAGTTAAACAAAGGAACATGTAGGACTATTGTGTATTTTAACAATTTAGCTTTTGAAGGATAGATTTGATATTCTAAGACTTCAAGAGTACAAATTTTCACAAATGTAAAGTGCATTTGAATCACATCATGTATAGTTAGTGTACTATTTTGTGATAGAAATGGAAGGTTTACATTGCACAATTCTAAGGAGAGAAGCCTAAAAACTCTTCTATAAATGGTACACCACAAGTCCAAAAAAAGGGTGAAAATGCACTTTTATTGTCATTTAATCAATGCACTTGGTCAAGTGCAGCATTTACAAATTGTATGTTGTTCATAGTTCACCATCTTTACACTCAACTACATAAAATTGCTCCTTTTAATTGTGTGTAAAATTCATCTCATCACCAATAAAGGGTTTGTACTTTACCCCATGATGCACCCCAAACACCTGCACCACCACCTCCCAAAAAACCAAAAAAAAATTTGGGTTCTATTTTTCCCTCATGCTGAAGGCTTCCTGTCAACCCGCAAGACGTCCATAAAAACAAGAAGACAGTCACTATATAAATCTCAATCTCAATCTCAATGGACCAACTATATTTGATTTTAAACAAACCCATCTACAATTTCTGTTTTTCTTAACATTTAGATCATCAAATGAAGATGAATCACCCTGGGAGGTCCCACAAGAGGACAATAATCAACTAATCAATAATTTGTTATAATTAAGGTCATTCGTGCCAGAAATAAAATTTATTGTGACAAAGATACTATTAGATATAAAAATAATCCATATTCAATAATCCAATTTGGCAAGATTTAAAAAAATTAAAATAAAAAAAATCCAACAGCAACACATCAAGATGAAATTATCATTACCCTTTTGTTGGTCTTAACCCCTAAATGCCCAAGGTCTATTTTGAGCGTCTTGGAATTAGCTCTAAATTGAACAAAATGCCAACATTTTGGTAAGTTGTATCAATTTTTTTGAATTGTAACCATACAAATTCAAACTAGACATGTTAGAGATCTCATAGGAAAAGAAAACACAATAATATTACCTATGGAGTGGAAGATTGTAATGTTTGACTATGAGGGTGTTAAAACTGCAAATGTGATGTGAAGTCTTTCAATCCTCTTTTCACAAGTCAAATCTAAAATGTTGGTGACCAAAAAAATATGAGGTTCAAGGTCCTAACATGTATAACCCCAATCAATTTATGGCTTCTTAAAATGTAATCTATAATTTTTTTAAATGAATCTGATTGTGATTTTTTCTCCAAGCTCTAGTGTATTTGAGGCTCATTTTCAAGAGCTCTCAACACTACGGGAAGTCAAGATTGCATTGGGTACCCTTGGACAAAATCTTGAATAGAAAAATCACTATCATTTATTTTCAAGATTATACTTTTGATGCTAAAACTAGACTTTAAAAAAAGCTTTCTAAAAATATAAACTACTAAAAATAGCAACTAGGTTAGGTTTTATTTAACTTCAAAGTTTTACAAACACCAGATTTTGGTGCCTCGGGTAATTAGGGGTTAATACCTGAAATTCCGGCTGCAGCGCCAGTGAAAGCCATGATTTTTCTACTCAGCCGCCAAATATTGAAATGCAATGTCAGTTCCCTCCTTAAATTAGCCTATAGCACAATGGCACGAGGTAGACACGCGGCAAAAAAACAAAACTCTGCCACAAGATTGAAGGACTGTCAGAAGACACCGTACCGAAAGGAATTCCATAGCCCATGTCCGTGGCACCCGGAAGACGTGGGTTGTATCGAAATGACTTCGGTCGGCGCTCCTTGTTTCATTTTTTTTTTGCGAATCATGTCGTCGTCGTGTTGAGGGACTTTTTTCACCGCTTTTTCCATTCATGTTCGACGTCGCTACGCTGTCCTTCAGTACCTTCTCCATTGCTCCGAAGTTGCCGGCGACATTGGAGCGTTTCACTCAGGTATGATTCACTTCACATTGGACCTTGAATTTGATTGTGATTCTGCTCAATGATTGTGCAGAAACGTTCCATCGCCGTGAATGCACGTTGTCGTCTGCATTTGTGGGAAGGGTGAAAGTCACAATGCCTTACTTGATTAGTGAATTTATGGTATTTACTAGCATCATTGTGATTTTCTTCTGTATGTGATTCATTCTCCATTCTCATTGTATAGCAGTCTGTACGAACGCACATTGCAACGGTTGAATCAGAAATTCATACGATTATGTTATTTAGTGTAGCTCTTATGAATTATTGTGACCTTGGTTCCCAATCCTGGAGACCTTGCATTCAACTATCGTTTTGTCCCTATCAAATCGTGAACTAAGCATGCCCATAACAGTTCAGAGCGGCTGCTTTGAAGTGATTTCTGAAGGTCGATTTTACCTGAACTAACTTCGAAATCCCTTCCTGCTTGCGTACGTGAGGTCTCGAGTTCCCAGTAACACTTCAGAGCAGCCACTCTGAAGTGAATTTTAGTTGTGGATTTCACTCTTCAACGATCCAATACTTTAACCATGTAGTCTTGTTCACGGTTCAGAGCGGCCGCTCTGAAGTGAGTTTCAGTTGTGAATTTCACTCTTCATCGATTTCTTACTTTAATCTTGAAGTCACATTCACGGTTCAGAGTGGCCGCTCTGATGTGGATTTCAGTTGTGAATTTCACTCTTCATCGATCTCTTACTTTAACCGTGCAGTCTCATTCACGGTTCGGAGCGACCGCTCTGAAGCGAATTTTAGATGTGGATCTCTTCACAACGTTCACTTACTACGTCCGTGCAGTCTCGTTCACGGTTTAGTGCGGCCCCTCTGAAGTGAATTTCAAATGTGGATTTCTGTTTTTAATAATGTCGTACTTCATCTTTGGAGTCGCGTTCACGGTTTAGTGCGGCCCCTCTGAAGTGAATTTCAGATGTGGATTCCCTTCTCAACAATGTCGTATTTCGTCCTTGGAGTCGCATTCACGGTTTAGTGCGGCCCCTCTGAAGTGAATTTCAGAAGTGGATTTCTGTTTTTAATAATGTCGTACTTCATCCTTGGAGTCGCGTTCACGGTTTAGCGCGGCCCCTCTGAAGTGAATTTCAGATGTGGATTTCTCTTCTCAACAATGTCGTATTTCGTCCTTGGAGTCGCATTCACGGTTTAGTGCGGCCCCTCTGAAGTGATTTTCAGAAGTGGATTTCTGTTTTTAATAATGTCGTACTTGATCCTTGGAGTCGCGTTCACGGTTTAGCGCGGCCCCTTTGAAGTGAATTTCAGATGTGGATTTCTCTTCTCAACAATGTCGTATTTCGTCCTTGGAGTCGTGTTCACGGTTTAGTGCGGCCCCTCTGAAGTGAATTTCAGATGTGGATTTCTCTTCTCAACAATGTCGTATTTCGTCCTTGGAGTCGTGTTCACGGTTTAGTGCGGCCCCTCTGAAGTGAATTTCAGATGTGGATTTCTCTTCTCAACAATGTCGTATTTCGTCCTTGGAGTCGCGTTCACGGTTTAGTGCGGCCCCTCTGAAGTGAATTTCAGAAGTGGATTTCTTTTGTCAGCCGTGTCGTACTTCATCCCTTGAGTCGCGTTCATGGTTGACTGCGTTAGTGTCTAATTCGTTCATAATGCGTTCCTCTTGGATTGGTTGGTACTCATATTCAAAATGGTCGTCCCGTGAAGCTTGTGTTTCACATCCATCCGTTGATGGAGTGCCTGAAGTCTTCCGTTTCATGCCACGCATTATTATCCACTCTATGTGAGGTATGCCGTCACTTCTTTCCGTGACAAAATGATTGATGGGGCTTCTAGGACCGCCTACCTTATGTCTTAATGCGACATATTTTCACTCGTCTTATGTTTGGCAGGTTGCGGAATTCCTAGAGCCTGAAAGGAACTGCGGATCCCAGTTGTTCAACGTTTCACTCCTGTTATCACCGTGACTGCAATTGTCTAAGCATTGCATACCCCTCCAGACTTTATTCTCTTATGTCTACTTTGAGCGATTTTCCTTCCAGCGAGTCTGACGCTGATGAGGTGAACTATTCATGATTCATTTCATTTGTCGCGAAATTGTCGGCACTTGCAATTCTGCATTCCGTTGTATTATTGTGGAAATGTCATTTCACACATGTTTGACGCGTAGGGCTTTGAAGAATTCGAGGAAGAAGATATCGACTTGGAGGCATTTAACGCGATAGGCGAGGACACTAGTCCCATCCCAGATTGCGAGGGCATCGGCCGCGACGGATGGCTTGGCAAGGCCCTTCTCGCGAGGCATGCGGACGGCTCTGACTTTGCTGACGTGATCATTATTACTGTCGACCCCAATGCATGTGTCGATGGACTAAGTAGGCTGGGGAATGACGATGTGGGCATTGTCGTACTCGAGGTCCACAACGGTGACCCGCGCATCGGTGACATGTGTCTGCGGTGGCCTATGCGCCAGGTATTCTACGAGGATGAGAATGGCTATGTAAGTGTTTATGATCACGCCCGCAAGCGTGAAGCCATTGATAAGCATTTAGAGGGAAATCGTAGAAGAGTGGGCGTGAGACAATATCGCTATTATAGGAGAACTCGAGCAGCAGCGGCTCTAAACAAGAGGATGAAGATGGTATCACACGAATCTATTGCAGCAGTCTTCATGCAACCTTGTTGCAAGGAAAAGTGCACACGGAAATTTCCCCCTTCCACCATTCATGCACTTCGAACGGAAATGCACATGCAATCCTTCCAAGTGAAGTCCTCCAAAAATCTGGACGTCCACCGGACAATGCACAAAGTTTTAGAAGGGCGGAGGCAGTTTGTCACGGTCGAAGGCATAGACATCTGCCCAACTGCGTGGCGGATTCTCCACAACATTCCTCTCCGCACGTTCGAAAGGTACAAGGCCAAGGCCAAGGACGGCGTTAGAGGCGCTCCACACGGCAATTTGAACCGAGCAAAGTCGAGGAGTGCAACCATTCAAGCCATTGAGACATTGCACTCATTATTAGAGGCGGCAGCTGACCACATGCCCCATTTATCACGCACCTTGCGCGGCGGCGAAAAAGTTGGCTTGAAAGTTCTCCCTGCCGGTACCGAATGGAAACAGTTATTGGCCACCATCAACGAGGTAAGACCAGCACTTGCGTGGAAAGCCGTCCACTAGACTGATATGACAAGGACACGCTTGTATTGTTCCATCACTCATGACGTAGATGAAGTCCATTAGTATTCACAGTGATACCTATTCAATGTAAATTGTAAAGAGTGGCCACGTGGGGCCCGTTGTTTGCAGGCAAACGTGGAGCTCGGTCTCCCTCCAGTGTCGCAATCATGCTTTAGTAAAATTCGAACTAGACATTTTGCAGAATACGTCATCAAAGGAAGAGGAGATTCCTTTGCAAGGTGTACCATTTGCGACAACTTGAAGCAATTACGAGCATCCTTTGCACCTGGATCAAAGGACTATCAACGAATTCAAAGGCGTTTCGAGAAGCACTTGTTCTTGCAAGAAGCCTGTCGACATGCCTACTACCGTAGTAGGCAATTGTCCAAATTAAGACCGACGCAATTACTATCTATCATGCATGACAAAATGGACCATTCAAAAACTGCATGTCCTGCATTAGCGAGGAAAACAAAGGCACTAGATGGACTCAGGAAGTTGCCCGTGAAAGTGTCAGGAATTTTTGCACATGGGCACGGCGATGGCAAATATGCACATTACAATTTGGATGTGTTTCCAAGTGATAGCAACTTCACGGTGGGCTCCATTGCCAAATTGTTGCAAGATTTGGAACAGCCACCCGTGAAGTCTTCGCGATGCTTGTTTAGTGGCGCCGGCAGCACCGAGTTGTATCGAGCGTTGCTCAAGGGAAGCGAGATTTGCATGCAGCCTTTGGGAGATGTTCCATCGCAACTAATGGAAGCTCGACCACTACCACCAGTGCTACACATTCAAATGGACAATTCATGGAGGGAAAACAAGAATCGGTACGTCTTTTGTTTTTGGTCCCTTTTGGTTGCAAGGCAAATTGTGATAGAAGTGGTCGTCTCCTTCATGATAGTGGGACACACACACGACGACCTAGATGCGTCGTTTGGGCGATGGAGCATGCAACTCCGCGAAAAAGACCATCCTACCTTGCCATCGTTGATGCAATCATACATGGAAATGGAGCAAGGCCCCTTCATTCCGCACCTAATAGAAGAAGTGCCCGACTTCAAGGCCTACGTCAAACCATACATCGGGATGAAGAAGAATCAATTGGTGGGTCACTCCAATGGAAGGCAGTACAAATTCTTCATGAACGACAATGGTTGGCCGATCATGCAATACAAAATGGCATGTACCGACATTCCATGGTTGCCCGAGCAAGGGTTGCAACTATAGAAGGAAGGTGAGGATCACAAACCTCTCCTTCCACAAGGTGATCCTATCCGTGTGACTCCCAAGAAAATGCCCAATGAAGTTGAGATTTTACGTGGACTTCAAGGATACATCCAGCATTGGATGGATGCATCTAAAGAAGACGGGACAACAGAGTATAAGGACCGCATGTCGAACTTGGTCACATATTGGACTGCCGTGACAAATGCCCTACGCAATGGAGCCAATGAAGACCCCCCACAGTCCGAAGTATTAAAGGACGGATTTTGGCCTCAAACTCGCCAACCTGGGGATCTTTCGACGGATTCTGGCCTCAAACTCGCCAACCTGGGGATCTTTCGACGGATTCTGGCCTCAAACTCGCCAACCTGGGGATCTTTTGACGGATTTCATGCAAGACGGCAGGATGCGCGAAGAACTCGAGGAAGAAGAACCCTACATTGGCACTCTAGAGGGGAGACCACCGCCAGCTTACAATGTGGCCAGAGATCTCCACGAAGGATTCTACTTGTTTGTGAGGCCAGGATTGGATTGTGAGGAGCCCGTGTGGGTTGGTAGGGCAGTAGAACAGCCACAATTTGATCCAACGGCAGAGCACTTTCGCGAAATTCTTGTGCAATGGTGCACCCCATGTGGATCATCCAAGGACATGCGACGATTATACGCAGGGTGGGACACAAAACCCGGTTTCAGATGGAAGATTGACCCCACCGCTATTCAAGCCGACTACGTTTCCACGGATAGCATTATGGCATCGTGGAAACCAAAGAAGAACGAAGGCCGTAGCTTCATTGCACCCCGGCAACAAGTTCAATTTGCAGCCGAGCATTTGCGTCGAATTGCAGCAGAAGAACATGACATGTGAATATGAAGTCTTCAAGGGCTCTCAAAGACAACGTTGCTCAGGGAGTGAAACAACGGTAGCGTGTGTTCTAGAAGGGGAATTTTTTCAATGAACGCAACAAGTTTTGATAGTTCGTCTAATCCAACAACAAAACCTTTGATGGCCAACTCCTTTGCAGTCTCTGACGAGCAAAGAGTGCATACTCGTCAATATTTTGTACCTTTTTTGTTGTTTAATCCAAAAGATCAATGCTTTTCCTGCTACTTCTTATCCATTTGAACTCCGCCCATTCTGGATTTATTTTTGGTTGACCTCACGCTCATGTACAATGCCAGGCCTAAACAATCACCCAAATTTGAACCCATTGTCACACTGGAGTCCAAGTGCACCCCCTCCTTTCCATTATTTTTGGGAGCGACAACACATGCTTCAATCACAAAAAGATTCCACAAAAATTCTTCCATCTCTTGGCCATTAGTACGACCCTTAGATCCCAATACTAGCTCCATGTACATTAACTATCTTCAATGAACGTTCTACGTAGAAAACTAGAAATCCATGCACTGGTATTCTGGGGTTCAATTTGCTACACACCGCCATTGATGACATCCAACCAACTACAAAGCAAAACAGTTGACCACCTCCTAAACCATCACGTACAAATGGCACATGGAATACCGCCATTTTAACGAAATTGCCCATAAAGGTAGTTCAAATGCTTCCACTGTTAACGAACCAGCAACATCAGTATCAAAACTGCTAACTGTACAAAATTTGATACGTGGCATTTGGATGGCATTTGGACCCATTCTGGGCTGGCTACTTAATTGGAACCCAAGCTCCTGAAGTACGTCGGTGTGTTTTCCGAAGTTTTCTTGTCCAAGGAACCAATACAGTTCCTCTGAAGTCAAAATGGAGTTTGTGGTTATGTCGGAACCGAAGGAGTCTACGGCTAATGTACTGTACTAATTGGATCCTAAGCCTAGTTTCAAGCCTCCTCTTTGTTTCTTACACGGCGGAGCGAAGTCCACTCGCACCTTGCTATCACATCTGGGGCACCGTGGGTCTGCTTGGTTGAGCATCACGTACATGAGGCAACGAGTGCAAGCTCCCAATACTAGGGCGCCTGGTTCCACTTTTATGCTTTCTGCTTCAAAGACCCTGAAACATCACCCCAAAAAATTAACACTCACGTCAATCACTATGCCGAAACGAAGGGAAAAAAATAAAAATAAAAAAAAAGAGGTCGAAGGCTCCAATGTTTCGGAAACGGCTGTCCATAGGTGGATTAATGCGTGCACACTTAAAAAGACTCTAATGTTCAGGAAATAGCTTTAAGTGTGTAAACTTCAAAGTAGTAACTGAAACAATGCTTAAGATGGCTTCACGGCTTTAATATGTACACAACGATGTTAACAAAATTGAATACGGTAACAAAGTGAAATCAAACCACACAGCTTACTTAGGTAAATGTTGCAAACGGCTTCAATAAGGACACGACCCAGCGAACAAAGTTTAAGAACATTGTGACATCAAACCACAAAGCACAAGAAAAATTCACAAACGGCTTCAATCGGGACAAGACCAAGCGAACAAAGTCAAAGAACAGAGTGAAACTAAACCGCAAAGCTCAAGTAAATTTTAAAAACGGCTTAAATATGGACACAACCAAGCGAACAAAGACTAAGAACAGAGTAAACGAAACCGCAAAGCTCAAGAGCTCGACATGGACACAACGAAGCGAACAAAGCTTAAGAACAGAGAGCAATTAAACCACAAAGCTCAAGTAATTTTCGCAAACAGATAGAATGCGCACCACTAGAACGTTCAAACCTCTCCAGTAAATCTCACAAACAGCTTGAATATATGAACACAAACAAGCGACCAAGTCGAAGACAGAGTGCAACCAAACCAACCACAACGCACAAGTAAATCTGAACACCAGCTTGAATTGCCTGCACACCGCTAGAAAACGCTTTCTCCTCCCCAAAGGTTTAAGATGTTCTTACCCTGCGGAAGCAAGTAGTTTCAATCCTGCACCAGAACGTGATGAAGCCGACGAGGAGCTGCTCATAGCCGGCGAAGCCGCACTAGGCTCAGACCGAGTAGTCGAGTTCGTCAGCGACGAGAAGGAAGAAGAACCCAATCTGCGGGGCGCCACAATAGCTTCCCGCTTCACTGTCAATGTTTCTTCACTACTTCTCCGTAACACGTTTTGAATCATCTCCACCGTGCACACAGTTTGGGAAGATATGCGAGGACTGGAGGATCTTCTTCGCATTCCCCCTCCTGCAGATAAGTTCAAGTCCAGTTCCAAGTTAGAATCCTCCACAACGGTGACAGCTCCTCTGCTACTGGTGGTGGTGTTGCTCGTATAATTTATGCGATGCTGCTGCAAACTCCAGTGATGTTGTTGTTGTTGTTGCTGTTGCTTGGAGGAAGACGATGGCAGTGCAGTTCGGATCCTACTACCATTCCTACGTCGCAATGGCGAACTTCCCGAGGAGGAGGAGGTTGAGCAGCCTGCAGGAGTTGCAACAGTTACAGCTGCTCCTTGCCCTCCTTTTAAATTGAAGCTCTCGGTTTCCGACTTCTTACTGGCGAGAAACTCATGCGCTACTTGGGGAGACTCCTCTTGTTGTTGTAAGACTGCTGCTGTCTGAAGCTCAATCTCCACTGGTTGCCGACAGTTGGGATTGTAGAAATCTCTCGAACGAGTTCCTTGCCGTTTCCGTGGGTCGTTGAAACTGCTCACTCCTAAGCTTTTGTTCACGTAGTAAATCTCCCCAGTCTGCAACCCAAAAAACAACCCAAAACCAAACGAACACGAACTCACTGGTATAGAACTGGCGGACGGCAATTGTGTTGGACATGCACTAGTTAATTACCGACATTTTCAGAGAGAGGTGAGAAATTGTGTGTACAACATCGAAGGGGGATTGTATGATTTCGAGTGCGATTGTAGAATGATCGTGTACCTGGAGGTCTAAACATTTCTCCCAGCCGGAGGAGAGAGGCAGAGCGTCCAAATGCAAAAGCTCCGGAGACAATTGATGTTGGGAGGAAGGGGACGATGCAGCTGGATCTGCGTTTCCGAGTAAATCTAGCGTCAATTCGGAGGTTTCGGAGGGCGACTGTTGGAGCCGGTTCATCATCAATTGCATCAGTTGTAGAGCATCCGCCCCCCACTCCCGCTTCTTCGAGACTGGACTGCCAAGGAGCTCGGGAGGCCCGCGCCTGGAGGACACCTCCATCGCCACGTCCATTCAAAACGTAACTCCACGATCTGTGAAGCAACGGCCGGTCTTCCAAACTTGCCAGAAAATCTGAATGCAGTAGTAGCCTTATTAGAAACGAGAGATTCAATTCACCGGTGCTGCATTAGAGAGAGAACAAGCTCGCTCTCCTTCTCCCCCACTCGCTAGAACCTACAAGTTATGTATACACACCCGAAAATCTCACTCCAGTAGGAGCCTGCTCAGAAACGGGAGATTCAATTCACTGTTGCTGCAACAGACAGAACAAGCTCGCTCGACTTCTTCCCCACTCGCTCGCTAGCAAACACCCCTGAGGACTTCTGTCAACACTCCACAAATCTCACCGCAGTCATAGCCTCCCGAAAACTGGATTTGCATTTCACAGAGAGCGCATTCAAGCTTTCTTTCGATTGCAAGAGACAGAATAAGCTCGCTCGCTCACTCTCTCTCTCTCGCGCTACTAAGCAAACACCCCCCGACCAGTTGTTGTGTATATACATAGAAGAGCTTGAAATCTCTCCTCCCTGCAGTAGAAGTAATCGTACAGTAGTGGTACAACTAGCTAGGTAGCGGTACTACGACCTTCAACTGGCGATTGAATTCCCGGCCCAAGCTGTGAGTTTGTAGCAGCTCGAGTTATTAGCGGTTGGATTGCTGCATGGTCACTCGTAAGTTCAGTTTGATTTAGTGTGGCTTTGAAGATCGAGTGCCTCCAGGGGAGATGGCTGGCAGGCCGGGGGCGTCATAAGGTGGGGAGTTGATTGATGACTGAAGGCCAAAGGAACGACCATTACTGCGTTACCTACCAATTGGCTGCTTTCGAAGAAGACCTGGACGGAAGGACGGACGGACGGACGGACTCACTCCCAGCCGAGCCAGCCTGTCAGTTGCCTTGCCAGGGGACGTCCGTCTAATCGTCTATCAATGTGAGAGCCCGTTTTGTTTTTCTTCTCAACCTTGATAGAAGTCGAAACGGGAAGCAACGGCACCGAAACTGCTTGGCTTAGGGATTGATTTTTTCCATTATTTTGGGCAGTGCAGGAATCGATCTTCGACGGAGTGATGCAGTTGTTTGCATGTGTGTAAAATGGATGAAACATGCAAAATGTGGATGAAATTTAACTTGTTCATCCAAAATAATGTACATTCATTTAAAAAGGAGTGATTTTGACCTAAGAATATATAGCAATTCAACGATTCTCATCCATGAAAATGGAAGAATATATCACCTAATATTCCCTTCCAAAAAATTGTATTACTTTACAGCGGTAAAAATAACATTGTTGGAAGGCGTGCTTGGCTTTTGGGTTCAATTTGGGAGGGATACCAACTTCATTGCCAAAGAAAGGTGGGTTGGAGACTTGGAGCAATGTAAATGTTTTGAGGGGGATTTGTTACCAAAAATCAACTTCATCTAGTATGTAGGTTTTACTATCACCTTTCTGTCCATACTGTAGACGTCACATTCTAGGCACTGATCATGGGTGCATGCACCTGACACGGGCTCTTTATTGTCTCTGACTAGAAGGAGACATTGCATTGAATAAAACTCCAAGCACGTGTAGAAAAATCAAAATTTGAGTAGGACCTTCTCAGAAAATTGACAGAGGCAATGAAAGACTCTTTTATATTGTACACTGGCTTGACCTATTAGTTGGAGGGAGAGAGATTAGCATCATGACAAAAACTTTATTAGTGGGGAAATTGAATTTTTAGTACTATAATATTGGCAGTAGGCTCTCTTGGACTCTTGTATTGTAATGGTGTACAACTGTACATCTTGTATCATCAATAGTATGTAGTTTTTAATATCCCCTTTCTGTCCCAATGTAGATGTCACATTCTAGGCATTGATCATGGGTGCATGCACCTGACACGGGCTCTTTATTGTCTCTGACCAGAAGGAGACGTTGCATTGAATAAAACTCCAAGCACGTGCAGAAAAAACAAAATTTGAATAGGACCTTCTCAAAAAATTGACCAATGCTATTGAAGCAATTAGAGACTCTTTTATATTGTACACTGGCTTGACCTACTAGTTGGAGGGAGAGAGATTAACATCACTACAAAACTTTAGTAATGGAAAAATTGAGTTTTTAGTACCATAATATTGGTAGTAGGCTCTCTTGGATTCTTGTATTGAAGTGGTATACATCTTGTATCATCAATAGTATGTAGAATTTAATATCCCCTTTCTGTGCCATTGTAGATGTCACATTCTAAACAGTGATCATGGGTGCATGCACCTAACATGGTCTCTTTATTGTCTTTGGTCAGAAGGAGACATTGCATTGACTAAAACTCCCCAAGTACGTGTAAAAGAAAGAAATGTGAGTAGGAACTTCTCCCCCCTCCCAAAAAATGAGCAATGCTACGGAGGCGATTAAAGCCTCGTCCTACAATGTATGTTGATTTGATCTCCTATTAGTAAAGGAGAGAGATTAGCATCACCCCAAAACTTCATTAGTTAGTTTGAAAATTGACTTTTCAATACCATAATATTTCAACCTAGAATCCTAGACTAATTCAAAAGAATGTAATCTTGGGATAAATCGATGTCACATGCAAAATTACAACAAAATAATATTAGTAGCTACTTGTTTTTTTCCCTCAAAGACCACTCTTTTCTCCTTCCCATGGCGTACATTGATTTGATCTATTAGTGAGGCAGAGATAAGCATCATCCCAAAACTTTATTAGATTGTTAGTGTAAGAATTTACTTTTTGGTAGCATAATATTTGAAGATAAACTAATTCAAAATAAATGAAACTTCGATAAATTAGTGTTGCACGCAACATTACAACAAAAATAGTGTTGGTAGCGTCCTTTTTTTCCCCTCAAAGGCCATTGAAGTTAAATGTCATCTAAATGTCATAGTTAAGTGTGTTTTGGATTTAAAAAAACACCAAATAGTTAATTGGTAATTTTTTGCAATATTCTACATTGCTAGTATATTATTTTTAACTTAAAAATTTCCAAATTAATTGAATTGTTTTTTTCTATACTTATCACTTCTTTTTTTTATAATATTGTACAAAACTGAACAAAGAGTATCCACATTGATAAGCATCATGTAATTTTGAAAATGGCCATTTTAACAAAATTCGCCATCTAAGAAAATGTAGGATGGAAGATTAAATTGAGTTTGGAAAAATTATTTGACTATTATAGTTCTAGCCAGGGCATGTCTTTAATCCTAAAAAGACGATCTTGTGGCCACATTTTCAAGCTTCCAAGTCATTCTTTCTTTATTCATCCATTTTGCAACTATATATGTGAATAATTTTTCTTAAATTTATCTATTAAAGATGAAATTGCATATCTTTTATTACCAATAAATATTTCATATTCTCTTTTGAAAGTTTGAAATGACTATGAATTTTTGAAAAAAAAGGCAAATAATCCATATTGAATATATAATATGATAAAAAAATCTGAACTTTTTTTATAAACATATATTATAATGTAGATCATCATGGTGCAAATTGAAGTATAGAGTCATCTCAAAATTAAAAATAAACACTATGGTTAATAGGTCCAAGGTTCAAATTTCAATAAAATATGGAATTTTGGGATTTTCCAAAATACAAATCAGACTTAAACACTAGACTTGATAAACTTCATCATGACGAAAATGAGCCTACTTTTTTCAATATCCTTGCAGTACTGCATTAGTACCGATGGAGAGGCTTAACAATAGAGTACCTAATTAATACTCTTGCAGCAGTGTAATTTAGTAATAATTGATGTATACAAATGTCGTACTGCACTTAATTAAAAAAAACTTAAGCTCAGTACTACAAAAGTATTATGAAAAGGAGTGTTTGTTGACATTTTGCAATTGAAAATTATTTAAATAGTAAGTATTCTATTTTTTAAAAACAAAGTATGAATACTATACAAACGCAATATTAGAATTTAAAAAAGAAATTATTATTGTCTTCGTATAAGCGTAGTATTACATGCAATACTGCAAGAATATTAGCTAGTACAGCCCCTTCTGCAATACTGCATCTGTATGAGTGGAGTCAGGGGGCACTTTCCTGATATGATATCATTAGTAGGGCTAACGGTCAAAAAGGATGATTTTTCTGAATAAAATTCACATAAAGACAAAAGGAACTAAGGTAGCTACAACATACTTTACAATGATCTATTGTAACCTGATTTCCCTTGGGATTCCCCACGCAACAGGTGCATAAAAGATGGAAAGAATGCTTCGGTTCAGTTCAATCGAACACGTGAAAGGAGACCAACATGAAAACACGAGTTTCACTAAAGAATTCGTCAGACTTGCAAAAAGCCGAAAATATGAACTCCAGGAATCACGTCTTCCGCGGCGGTCGGGGAGTGGCTTCTCAACATACTTTCTCTATCCACTCCTGCACCTCACTTTTGCGACTCGCACTTCACACGTCGGAGGTCCTCTCTGTGACTTTCACTGGACCCGATCTTCACTCTCCAGAATGATCCCCGTGAGCGACCCTGCCTGCCTCGTTTCCTTGCCCACCTCAGAGTTTGCTTCAGAGCTTTCCGTCCAGCCTCTCCGCGTCCTGAAGAACGCGGTTCGCCAGTCACACCCCGAGATGGACATAAACCCAACACAACACAAATGTTGTACTAACAGCAACCATCGCAATATACCACAACCACCAGCTTCAAGCGCCATCCTCGAAGACAATACAAGATCTCTTGCAGTTGACAGAGCCCGGCGTTTTTGCAGCTGAACTCGTGATCAAACTGATCAATTGGGAAATCTTCAAATTCCAGAAGCAAGAAGTGATATCGATCGAGTCGACATGGGAATCATGACACGCCGCAGCTTGTGGGTGACCGTGGCCGTGTTGATGAGCGTGGCGCTGCTGCCCATGCTCGCCATGGCAGCGGACGAAGATCCGCTCCAGGACTTCTGCGTCGCAGACTTGAAGAGCGGACTCACCATCAATGGACTCACCTGCAAGCCGGCCGACCAGGTCTCCGGGGACGACTTCACGTTTGCTGGTTTGAAGAACCCAGGAAACACCAACAACGCCAACAAGGCCATAGTCACTCCCGCCTCCGTGCTTCAGTTCCCCGGATTGAATACTTTGGGCATCTCCGCGGCTCGCGTCGACTTCGCCAAGGGCGGCATCAACCCTCCGCACACGCACCCCAGAGCCACCGAGATTCTGCTGGTGGTGAAGGGCGAGTTGGACGTGGGCTTTGTGGACACCAACAACACCTTGTTTGCCACCAATCTCAAGGAGGGCGAGCTGTTCGTGTTCCCCAAGGGCCTGGTACACTTCCAGCTGAATGTGGGCAAGGGTCCTGCGTTGGCGTTCGCCGCTTTGAGCAGCCAGAACCCTGGCGTGCAGCAGATTGCGCCGGCTTTGTTCACTCCGGACATCAAGGACGAGGTTTTGGAGAAGGCGTTCCGCATCAACGAGCAGACGGTGGACCTGATTCAGAAGCAGTTCCGCATGTAAATTGATCAGTAGTTGATCATCTGGATTTAATTCAAAGAGTCTGAGGAAACATCATGTACAGCGGCAGTTAGTTAGCCGCATGAACATTCTTCTGCAAACAATGGCAACTCACTGAGGACGGAGGTTCATTAATGACTTCTGATTCTTTAGATGGATAGGAATATTAATTGCCCTCCGGATCGCTGGGAGGCGTTTAATTCGTCCGCCTCAGCTGGACAACATATAATGAAGTATCACGTTCACAATTCTCGTGAAATGGTGTCTTGTGCATGCGCGCTGTGCTATGTACATTCTAAGGTGTTTTTGTAACCCAATTGGGAGGTGTTCAAAGTGAATTGTGCACACATATTTTCGAACTGAAGTGCGCATTAGACCAGTTCCAATTTGTGCAAATTTTTCATTGACTTTCAGTTACTTGAAGTTCCTGGTAATCAGAATTTGAATTTGTTTGGTCATGTAAGTCAACCTGCAGCTATAGTTGCACCTCTACACTCAGGAACCTTGTCGAATCAAATATGATATTCACTTGGAAACAATTTGCTAGAATCAGAGACTTTGATGGGGATGGAAACTTAGAAATGATGTTCATTGTTATGTCATGGTTGTGTTATGATTAATCCTTTAAAAAGGATTTGGCACCTCATGACCAAGGTAGTCAACAAAATGCTTGGATTATTGGACCAACATAGAGGTGCATTCTTTGTTTCTAAAGTGAACAGTCAAGTCATCCATTGTCCACTTTCCGGTCTCGACGTCCTTTAAGGGTTAAGTTCATGTTAAGTTCATGGTAGTTGGTGCTACAAGAAAAGCGAGGGGGACTTCTGCAAATTTGCAACCTCCCCTAATGTACTTACTCCCCTAAACACATATCATTACCAAATTTCCATCCACATCAAAATTTCTGATCCTAGAAACTTGCTTTCCAATGAATATCAAATTTGTTTCCACAATGTTCCTCACAGATTAGGTGCAGCAATAGTTGCAAGTTGACTTGCATGACCAACAAAATGCCAACTCATGTCCAGGAACTTCAAGTACCTGAAAATCAATGAAAAAGTAGCACAATCTGAACTGGTCTAGTAGACACGAAAGACGATTTTGAGAAAGGTGTGCACAATTCACTTCATCTTCGAATTGGGTTACAAAATCTCCGAAGTATACACATTGCATAGCGCGCACAGATACCTCACACTTCAACACATGCACTGGACACCGTTTTATGAAAATGTGACCTTGAAATTTCATTAAATGTTGTACAACTATGGCGGGCGAATTGAAGCCCAAATGAAAGAGCATTTCACACTGGCATGGGTCTTTGACCAGCAATCCTGAGAGCAATTTCCCATCAATCTAAAGAATCAGAAGTCATTAATTAGACCGTCCCTCTCGATCTTGGAAAGAAAGTTCATAATACCAGTGTTTGTGCATTTTTCACCGCCCGGGGGTTCCACAAACTTGATCTGATAAAAAAAAGATTCAGCTATTGAATCAATTTACATGCGGAACTGCTTCTGGATCAGGTCCACCGTCTGCTCGTTGATGCGGAACGCCTTCTCCAAAACCTCGTCCTTGATGTCCGGAGTGAACAAAGCGGGGGCAATCTGCTGCACGCCGGGGTTCTGGCTGCTCAAAGCGGCGAACGCCAACGCAGGACCCTTGCCCACATTCAGCTGGAAGTGCACCAGGCCCTTGGGGAACACGAACAGCTCGCCCTCCTTGAGATTGGTGGCAAACAAGGTGTTGTTGGTGTCCACAAAGCCCACGTACAACTCGCCCTTCACCACCAGAAGAATCTCGGTGGCTCTGGGGTGCGTGTGCGGAGGGTTGATGCCGCCCTTGGCGAAGTCGATGCGGGCCGCGGAGATGCCCAAAGTGTTCAATCCGTGGAACTGAAGCACGGAGGCGGGAGTGACAGCGGCCTTGTTGGCGATGTTGGTGTTTCCTGGGTTCTTCAAGCCGGTGAACGTGAAGTCGTCCACAGAGACCTGGTCGGCGGGCTTGCAGGTGAATCCGTTGATGGTGAGACCGCTCTTCAAGTCTGCGACGCAGAAGTCCTGGAGCGGATCCTCGTCCGCAGCCATGGCGAGCATGGGCAGCAGCGTCACGCTCATCAACACGGCCACGGTCACCCACAAGCTGCGTCGGGTCATGATGCCCATTTCGTGTGGATCGATACGAGCAGTCGCTTCTACCTGCTGGACTTTTGAATTCTGATCGGTCAGTTCTGTAGAATCGAAGTTCAGGAAGCTGCGAGCTGGAACGTCGAGCTCTGACGATTGCAAGGGATATATCTAGCAGTGTCTCTGGAGATGGTTGTGGAAGCTGGTGTTGTAGACTGTTGGCGGGACTATGTATTGGATTGGTTGCTGCTATTACAATTGCTTGGGCTGTGGGAGGTTTTTATACATCCTGAGGGCATCAGCGGTGAAGCGCGTTCTCTAAATAAGACGCGGGGTGGCTGGAAGGAAAACTCTGAGGAAACATGGCAGGCAGCCGAGCCGGTTCTTTGGGATTCTGAAGAGTAAAGACCGGGTTCAATGAACAGTCAGAGGGAGGAAATCTGACGTGTGATCCGCAAAAGGGTGATCATGCAGATGTGAATGAAGAAAGATTGGGCAGGGACCGCCACGCCAGCGGGAGATAAAAATTTCGTCTGATTGCAAATCGTAGTCAAACTCGTGTTCGGGACCCCGGGTAAGCTTAGTCGCGTTTCTTTTCATTTTCTAAGAGTTGAAATGAACAGAGCGTTCGCTTTTCACGGGCAGAGAGAAATCGACCTAGCCAGCTTCCCTCAATCTACCTGGTATCATAGTTACTCAATCTACCTAGTACTTACATTACGAAAAACAGGTGAATTTATGGATCTAATCGTCAAGTCCTTCGCAATTTATATGGACTTGCCAATATTTGGATGGATGTTACAAATACTCTGTCCCCAAAATGATCTTCCTGTTGGACAAATTGTTCCATGGATCATTTAAAAACATGCTTTATGCTGGAATTAGAGTTTGATGCACTTTTAGATTTTTCGTGTCCTAGAAACTTTGAGTTTTGGAACCCTTTTCAAAATGCGGTTGTGAAATACTGAAAACTAGAATTGGAGAGGGGGGGGGGCATTTTCAAGGGGTACTAGTGGGTACTTAATAGTTGAGTGTGAGGTCGTCATTTTGTGAAAAGTTCAAAGAGATGCATAAAATAAGAAAGAACAAAATATTTTTGGATGTACTTTATACATATGGTTGATTTTATACATTCATTTTTCCTTACCTCTGTGCATTTCAAAGTGCAATTTGTTGTTCCTAATGAAAGAATAGAAAAGTTGGCAAAACAACCTCTTCATTGTCCTTTTTCATCTCTAAGGGAGATGTAAAAATTTGTTACTTACCTTTGATGATCAAATTTGAAGGATTTGAATTCATATTTGGCATTATAGACTCCAAAGTAGATAGATAACATTTGCGAAGAATTACAAATTAAATGAATTAACCACAAAATGGAGGTTAAGTTTTGCATTTATTTCTTGACGGAATGGGATGAGAATATGGCCTAGTCAATGTAATTGACTTTAATTTTGGCTCTTTCAAAAGGTTACAAGATCAATTTTAATGCTTGGTTGGAAAAAAAAACTTATACTACTTCCTAACAATTGTATGATGAAGTTGAAGCTTTTTGTCATAACTTTTGTTGTTCAACTCCAAATCAATCAAGATTTATAGATATGGGGCTTTTGAATCTTAAATAGTTATTTTATATATTTTGTAAATGTTTTCTTATTTTTTAGCATCTCTAAATTAGATGTCTGATCTTGCCATTTTGGCTAAATATACAATTTCTAGCTCAATAAACCAATTAGAATCTAAAAATTGGAATATGAGCTCACCTTCCAGGACTCTACAAACAATCAAGGGATATTTAACAAATAATATTTTTTGTATCTTGCACATTAGCTCACAACCGCTCATAGTTAAGTGAGAAGTAGGAATTATGTTCAAAGTCGAATTTTAGACCTCATTTAGGCATAATTAATGTAATGAATTTTTTTCAAAAAACTTTGAATTAAAAAAAAGTTATAGAATCAATCTAGTTTTCATCTCCAAAAATTTGTTTGACGTTTAGAGCCTCCAATAAAAAGTTATGGACAAAATTTGGAGAGGGTGTTTGAAAATGTCCAAATTTTTTTTCCTTCTAACCCCTTTAGAATTTTGTCCATAACTTTTTATTGGAGATTCTAAACCTCAAATGTATTTTTAGAGATGAAAACTAGATTGGTTCTACAACCTTTTTTTAGTTTAAAACTTTTTGAAATTTTTTATTTTACTATGCCTAAATAGGGTCTGAATTTTGATTTTGAACAGAACTTTTGCATTTGACAATGAGTGATCTCTATTCAACATATCCCAAATCCTTTGAAGATTCACCATGGACAATTAATTTCTCTATAAAAACAACCACTTCATCCTTTATTTCCACAAATTGGCAATGAATTATGACTATCACATTGCCATTAAAAGAACTCTTGATGATAGATGTCATTGGACTAATTTCAACATTTGTTTGTTTTTTCAAAACTTGGTTAGAGTATTAGATATGCAATAATTAGGGTTAAGGTGCATTATAATAATTGAACCTTAATTATTTAAAATCTTTTACTTAGATTTTGAACCATTGACAATCATCTAACATCGCATGCAAGGTTAGTGACTATAGGAAGAAAAACAATCCTTAAGCAAATTCAAATGTTATCGTGGGGTACTTCTAGCTACTTTGAAACGGCCCTCTATAGGCCTGAGATTTTTTGTAATGAAAAAAGGCAAAGGCTAAATATACTCCTACTTGAGAAAGTGAAGACAGATACAATAGAGAAGGGCATTGGATGTTGGTCCAATTTTAGCGAGTGGGGCAATGGATGCCAACAATTACTTGAGGCTGCACTACTTGTAAATTCAATTTTGGGTGTTGTACCACAGATATTGTAGATAATCGATTAGGAATTTTGTTTTGTAGTTTCTGGACTATTGGGGAGTATTTTATTGTTTTTATAGGATGGTTGTGGATTTTGTGTCCAATTTGGTGGTTTTGACAGGCTAATTGATTCCAATTTGGAGTCTTTTTGATTTGATGGATGAATGTCAATTAGGTGTTGGGCCAGTTTAGTTAAGGTCATGAGGTCCAATTTGGTAGCAATTAGTAAGCAAATTTGAAATATTGCGATTGGTTCCAAATCGAGTAGTTATTGTTGCAAAGTTGGACTATTATACTGTTTTGAGAATTATGTCCAATTTGGAGGAGGTAGGGGTGATTTTGAATTGGAATTTTATTATTGTTTTTGTTTTGTGTGACAATTGTCTTTGCGGTTTCTAGTTGGTTAGGCTTCTTTTTCCCTTGTGGTAACCGTCAGTTTGGTTGTTCCTATTTAGTCTGTAATTGTTGTCATTTTTCTTCATCCATTGTTGAGAGAGGGTCCAGCGTGAGTCGCAATCGAAGTGGCTATGTATTTTGCATTTTTATGAGAGTATGTTTTGAATTTGAATGTGTGTATATGGAGCTAATTGGTTGTGTGAGTGATGTTTATTGTTGGAAGATGTTTGTGGTTGAGTTTGGAGTATCTGCTAATGGGAGAGTTATGAATCAGAGAAAGATCAGAAGCTACTAGTATACTAGCTTGGTGATGAAGATATTTTATGCCAAGTTGGGAAAAAATTAAGTGCAAGATGTGTGCAAAAATGAGAAGAAGCTGGTGTTACGAGTGAAAAGAATAAAATGATTTAGGGTTACAAGTTGGTGTAATGTTGTGTAAAGTGCAGTGAGAGTTTGTAGTGGTTAAATTCTAATTGGAAGCTAGGTAGTGAATGTCCTAATTGGAAGTATGTGTGAAAAGATGAAGAGTTTCCGAGTTAAATGGAGAGAAGAAGCTAAGATTGTTTAAGTGATGAAAAATTGATTTTTATTTTTGTGGTGGTTGAGATTTCATGAGAGAATGTTGGAATATTGAACATATTGTAAAATTTGTAACGGTAATATGCTCACCAAATTGGATAATATGAGATAATTTTAAATCCGATTGGTTATAAAGTGTGAGCATATGTTTGAATTGTGTACGTTATGAAGATGTTCAAATTATTAGGACTATGCTTGATTTTGTCTAAGTAATATGTTCCTAATTGGAGTTAAAATTCAAGTTTGAGCTGTTTCAATGAGCTGTGGTACATTATGCGAGCGCATATTATCGATGAATTTTACCAATTTGGAAGTGATGTTCAATATAATGATTCACAATAGTTCCAATTGGTTGAATAAAATATGGATGTTATCTGACCTCAATTTGAGTTGTATCTGTAATATGTGTGTGACATCTGCCGAATTAGAGAGAATTTTTGAGTGCGAATAAGGCAATAGTTAAATCTAAGCTTTGAAGCAGTATGTCAAAGTATGAGAGATGGAGAGTAAAAGTTATAATTCCAAGTTGGTTAAAAAGAGATGCAAGTTTTGCAAGTGTCAAATTACATAAAGCCGGTCTATGAGGTTGGTAAGGAGACAATTAAGTTGGAAAGAAAGATTTTGTTGTCCCTATAAATAAAGACAAAGCAAAGCTGTGAAGTTCCAATCCAAGTCGGAAATCCAAAGGCCATAGCAAGGTGTGTTTGAAGCAAGTCCAATTTAAAAAAAAGATTAAAGCAAAAGGAGTGTTAAAAATAAAGATTAGAAAAAAGATCATTGGGGAGTTTCACTCTTTACCCTTGTGGCCTTTAAGAGGGGAGTGGAGAAATTTAGAAATTTGCCTATCATGTGAGAAATCACATAGCTTAGTGGGAATTAAATGAAATCTTTCTTATTCTTTGGTTGCAACAACCTATTAGGTGTTTTATTAGAAGCAAATCCTATTTAAATTGCCTCTCTTGGAACAAACTATATTATTAGCTTAGTTTTTACAGAATAGGATCTAAGCTTACCTACAGATATCATCGTAAAAAATGGAGTTTAGGACAACAACAACAATCAAAGATGAAGTGTGTCATTTGGTAGATCAGTCTTTGAATTAAGGTTTCCAAATTTAGAAGAGATGGCAAGCGTAGCTCCAGAGAATCATGGAATCCTATCCTTTAAACAACAAGTCAATTCAGAGCTTTATAAGAAGAAGTTTTGGAAATTGTAGCAACATTGGAAGACTAGACAGTGACCGTGTGTCCGAAGAACCCCGAGCAGGTACGTTGCCGCTTCTCAACATTCATGCTACTACAATTATTGCATTGATTTTTCACTCATTAGGCAACGAGAAATCATTCAGGCTTAGGGTTACAGTCTGAGGGAGGAGAAGGAAATTTTTTCACAGTAATTTTTTCTCTTCTGTTGTATAGAGCTGTAGTCAATTTGAAAGGGAGAAGCGCTTTTGTAATATTGATCAATCTAGTGCAACCTCATTTTGTATCATAAATTTTTTTTGGTTAGATTTGGACTTTCTTATGAGAATCTTCATTTTTTCTTGTGCTTCGAATTTCCTTGACTTATTTCAAATTAGGAAGAGAATATTAATTTGAAAGAATTGTGTGATGTTGTTGTTGGGACTACTTATAGCTTTTCCTTTGGATTCTTGGTTGATTGTAATTTTTTGCTTTTTTAGAGGATAGTAGAGGAATGAAATCAACAAGAGCCCCTACAAACATGAAGTCAAGGTGGATGGTAGTCATCTTCTTTGCATTGATTGATTCTTAGGGTTTTGTCCATCAAGATTTCCTACTACTCTCTTATTCCCTCAATTTGTGGCAAATCCTATGTAACAAGCTCATATAGCTGGCTTCAACGATTGTCCTTTGACGATAGGGTCCCAAGTGCCAACAAACACAACACTTTACCTCTAAGGCACGACCAGCATGTTAGTAGAAATCGTACACTGTTGTTGGTGTTTGTTGAATTGTTTTTCTTGCTAACTCTTGCATTTATAGACAAAATCAGAGGGCCTACCTTTGTCAAAATGATGTGAAAATTGGCAAGCTGACAGATACTTTGTCACTTCAAATCTTGCAAAAAAATTTGGACCCAATTCCATTGGGTGAAAAGATAGTGCTTTCTTGAAGTGCATCTCCCTCCCCAAAATTATGACCTTCCATAAAATGTCAACTACTCTTTGACTATTATAATATTCACATCGGTATGGTGAAATGTTTAGCAATTTTTTTAGAGCTCCTAGATGAAACATTTTCTTGATCTCAATTCTCCACTCACAACTTAGATCCAAGTGGGATGAGGTCCTCCGTGACTCTAGTTTTAGCATCCTAAGCTGGCAAGCCAAGCGCTCAAGGGTTAATAGACTTCAAATCCTTTTTCGTTGAAAACAATTGCCAATTTCTTTTGCTTTTAAAATTATTTTAATATTTTCAATAAAAAAACAAAACTGTAGTATAATTTATTTTTAAATTTGTATTACTAATTATTGTCGCTAATTTTTGGAGAATTTTTTTCTTTGAAATTCTAAAAAGATATTATTCCAGCAGTTCCTTAACCCGTAAACATTTGGATTCATCTCTAGAATTGACAATTTGGGAAAAACCATTATATAGTACAATTTGGAAGAATATTTTGGAATTGGTATAGAAATGAAAGTTGTAGATTTTGATTTTTAAATTCTATCCATATGATTAGATCCACTAATGCTATCACCAAGATTTTTCTATAAATTTTGAAACATAATTTCAAAAGTCCTTCTAAATTCAATTACAAGAAAAATATTATCATTTTTTGAGTAAAACTTGTTGGAATGGATTTGAAATGAGGTTCTCTTGATATGGTGATTTTTTGAAATTTTTGTGACCTTTGTATCTTTGACCTCATTTTTGCACATCTAGTTTTGAATTAGAGTCAATGCAAGTTGACCACTTGACATACTTCCACATTTATAATTTAAAAAATATACGTATTCTAATTACACCAAATCCAATCAATCATCAATGGATAGGACAACAACTTGATAAAGTATCACCAAAAATTAGGATGACTTTCATCCAAGCAAGAATGAGACAGAAACAGGGGGGCTGAATCTATTCATCGTCCAAAAAATGGATGTCGAAGCGTTTAGGGGTTAATATAACATTTTTGTATTCATTTACAAATATTTCCTTCAAAAAATCCATTGCAAATCTTATACCATCTCAATTACCATAAAAATTGACAAGATCAACAAGCATTTGTTGCAATCACTTCAAACATCATTTCAATATTGAATTTATCTTTTAAATAATATTCAAACTTTTATACATGTAAGTGCCGTCTCCATGAAGTTCAGAAAAATCCTGGAAAAAATCTCCATATCAATTTGAGAAATTTTTCATTATTATTAATTTTGTAATGAAAAAAGAAAAAGTTGGAAAAAAAAAAAAAAATAATCTAATTTTCAAATAGAAATGAAAAAGAGTGAGGTAATCAATCAATTAATCATTTTAGAATTTACATCCAAAATATTTTTATTAACATCCATTTTGTTAAAATCGTTGATTATAAGCTAATTCTAGTCTATATAGTATATTCATGAAATTCTAATATTTTCATATCTGGAATTTTTATTGCATGTGTGCATGTGTGTTTATATTATCTGAATCTTGAAAGTATAATAGAAAAAGAGAATTTTACCAATAATAATATACAAGGACAATTCTATCAAATAAAATACATATTAAGATGATCTAATTTTCTTCTCAAAAAATAAAGGCTCAAACAGGGCACGCTAGTTATCTCTAAGTTTCCATCCACATCAAAATCTCCGATTCTAGCACCTTGCTATCAAATGAATATCATATTTGATTCGACAATGTTTCTGAGTGTAGAGGTGCAATGAAAAATGGAAAACAGTTACCAGGACCTTTACGTTACTGAAAATCTAGCAGACTGGAACTGCCTGGTCTAATGGGCACTAAAACAGCTTGAGTTCGGAAATATGTGTGTGCACAATTCACTTCACCTTCGAATTGGGTGACAAAAACTCCTTAGTATGCACATTGTGCAGCTCACACGCACAACTCAGAATTCAAATCATGCACAAGACACCAGATGTTTCATGAAAATCAGAATTGTGATCCCGATAAGTCTTCATTGAATGTGGTCCAGCTATGGCGGACGAATTAAAGCCCAAATAAATCAACGCCTCCCAGCGATCCTGGGGGCAATAAATATACCTATCGATCTAAAGAATCAGAAGTAAGTGAACCTCCGTCTTCACTTGCAATTGTTTGCAAATGAATAGTAGATACTAACTGCCGCTGTACATCTCTTGATGTTTCCTCAGACTCTGATACATAATTCAATCCAGATGATCAACCTATTGATCGATTTACATGCGGAACTGCTTCTGGATCAGGTCCACCGTCTGCTCGTTGATGCGGAACGCCTTCTCCAAAACCTCGTCCTTGATGTCCGGAGTGAACAAAGCCGGAGCAATCTGCTGCACCCCGGGGTTCTGGCTGCTCAAAGCGGCGAACGCCAACGCAGGACCCTTACCCACGATCAGCTGAAAGTGCACCAGGCCCTTGGGGAACACGAACAGCTCGCCCTCCTTGAGATTGGTGGCAAACAAGGTGTTGTTGGTGTCCACAAAGCCCACGTACAACTCGCCCTTCACCACCAGCAGAATCTCGGTGGCTCTGGGGTGCGTGTGCGGGGGATTGATGCCGCCCTTGACGAAGTCGATGCGAGCCGCGGAGATGCCCAAAGTGTTCAATCCGTGGAACTGAAGCACGGAGGCGGGAGTGACAGCGGCCTTGTTGGCGATGTTGGTGTTTCCTGGGTTCTTCAAACCGGCGAACGTGAAGTCGTCCACGGAGACCTGGTCGGCGGGCTTGCAGGTGAGTCCATTGATGGTGAGTCCGCTCTTCAAGTCGGCTACGCAGAAATCCTGGAGAGGGTCCTCGTCCGCAGCCATGGCGAGCATGGGCAGCAGCGCCACGCTCAGCAACACGGCCACGGTCATCCACAAGCTGCGGCGTGTCATGATTCCCATGTCGACTCGATTGATATCACTTTTTGCTGCTGAAATTTGAAAGGTTTCCCAATTGATCAGTTTGGTCACGAGTTCAGCTGCAAGAACGCCGAGCTCTGTCAACTGCAAGAGATCTAGTATTCTCTCCAAGGATGGCGCTTGAAGCTGGCGGTTGTGGTATATTGCAATGGTTGCTGTTTGTACAACATTTGGGTTGTGTTGGGTTTATATGCATCTCGGGGTATGACTGGCGAACCGCGTTCTTCAGGACGCGGAGAGTCTGGAGTCTGGACGGAAAACTCCGAAGAAAGCTCTGAGGTGGCCAAGGAAACGAGGCAGACAGGGTCGCTCGCGGGGATCATTCTGGGGAGTCAAGATCGGGTCCAATGAAAGTCACGGAGACGACCTCCGACGTGTGACGTGCGAGTCGCAAAAGTGAGGTGCAGGAGTGGATAGGGGAAGCATGTTAACCCTCGAGCGACGCGGGGGGACGCGGGGGGTGACACTGGAAAACATGCATCACGTAACCGTGAGAGTCATGGGAATTAAAAAAAATTCAAAAGTACTCATTGGAAGTCAAGCTACCATAGATGTTCTCCACTTTCCACAAAGAATTCCAAGGATGAATATTTGTAGTTCTGTACTAGTAGAGAATTCTTTGCCATTCATTAGACTCTTATTGTCCACGGCATCCTTCTTGGGTCAAGAAGCCACTCCTCGATCGCCACACAAGATGTGATTCTTGGAGTTCAAATTCTCAGCTTTTTGCAAGTCTAACAAATTCTTTATGTATGCCACTTACCATGCAAATTTGGGTTTAGTATTATATTACAAGGAGCGGTTACATTATGATTACTAATTTCTTCTTAAAATTGTCACTAGCGAGTAGATGGGATATTGGAATTGTTGTAAAAATTAAAATGAAATGGCATTTGCAAATCAAAAGTTGCAAT
This sequence comes from Antitrichia curtipendula, assembly GCA_951230915.1. Lineage (NCBI taxonomy): Eukaryota > Viridiplantae > Streptophyta > Bryopsida > Hypnales > Leucodontaceae > Antitrichia > Antitrichia curtipendula. The sequence continues at coordinate 5,621,261 of OX579641.1, forward strand.
CTTTCTAAGATTATGTTTTGACCTTTGCATGTCCTCTACGATCATCATCCAAGCTACTAACTATGCATCTCCAATTTCTCTAAAGGAACAATAAATGTAGCTTGTTTTTTCACAAGTAGTGAAGAGAGTTCTAACAGTAGAAAAATGCGTAATTCACAATTTAGATGAAATTTCGGAAGTCATCATAGGTATTGTGAAAGTGTATGTATTCGATTGCACATAATAAGTGGCATGCGTACGATAGTCAAACTCATGTTTTTATGTTGGTCTCCTTTCACGTATTCGATTGAAAATCGAGCATTTTTTTTACCTTTTACGCAACTATTACGTGGGGAATCTTAGGGCAAAACAAGTTATAATAGATTCATGTATGCAAGTTTTTCTTTTCTTTCCATTTCTGAATGAACAAATTCAAAATTTTGCAATAGAGTGACAAAGCATGTTGTGACAAGCTAGTGAAATCACTTAGCGTACTTAGATGAATTTTATGCATTTTTTGTACCTTTTGCAATAAGCTCTAACTTGAAAATGTTCTTAACCCACCCTGTAGACTCACGTTTATGTCCTTTGTATGATGTCTTCTTGGTTGGAAAACAAATATTTTTCCATCTAATTTTGTTTTTGAATGAATTGCTTTTAGAACTCATTGCTTTCTGGTGTTGGATTTTCCATCTTTGTACATGATTTTTTTACTTTCCTCCATGATGAAGAAGTAGCAAATCCAGGGATTAGTACAAAGTATATTGTATTTACTATAGTTCCTTTCTCTTTATTTGAATTCTATTCATAAAAATCATGCTTTTTACATTTTAGCCCTACTAATGATATGAAGCTTATCAAGTTTAGTTTTTAAGTCCAATTTGAATTTTCCAAAATCCAAAAATTCAATATTTTGTTATAATTTGAACCTTGGGGCTTGGCCTATAACCATAGAGTGTTTATTTTTAATTTTAAGATGACACAATACTTCAATTTGCACGGATTGCACCATGATATTCAACATTATAATATATTTTTATAAAAAAAATATTCAAATTTGTTAATCATATCGTGTATTTGATATGGATTTTTTCACTTATTTTTCAAAAAATTCATATTCATTTCAAATTTTCAAAAAAGGATTTGAAATTATTATGGCTAATAGAAGATATGTGATTTTATCTTTAACAAATAAATATAAAAAAAATTATTCACATATATAGTTGCAAAATAGATGAATTATAGAGAGAAGAGTGACTCTGAAGGTTGCAAATGTGGCCACAAGACCGTAGCTATAATAGTCAAACAATATTTCTGAACTCAATTTAAACTTTCATTTAGATTTCAATCCTCTCTCTCTCTCTATATATATATATTTATATATAAAATCAGTTAGGCCTTCTTGGAATTTACTCTTAATTGAATTAAAAACCTACATTTTGGTAAGGTTTATCAAATTTTCTTCAATTGTAACCGGATGTATACAAGCTAGAGATGTAAGAGAGATCACACGGGAAAAGGAAACTCAAAAATATCACTTATGGATTGAAAGATCGTCATGTTTGATTATGAGGGTGTTAAAACTATGAAAGTAATTTGAAGGCTTTAAATCCTCATTTCACATGTCAAATCTACAAAACTCAGTACCCATTAAAAAAATATGAGGTTAAAGTGCACAATATGCATAATATCAAATCATTTTACTACTTCTCAAAATCCACTCTACAAATTTCTTAATGAATTCTAGTATTGAGGGTTCTTGGAAATGAGCATGAAATATTAGATTTATTAAAAAAATTTGTAGAGTAGATTTTGAGAAGATTTGCAATAGACACCCTTGTACAATATCTTGATTAAAAGAATCATAATCATTCATTTTCAAAATCAGATTTTAGATGCTAAAATTAGACTTTAAAAAAATTATAAAAAATTTAAACTACTAGAAATACTAAGTTGGTCAGGGTTTATTTAACTTCAAAATTTGGTGCCTTCTGCATTTAGGGATTAAAATCAATGGGTGAATTTATGGGTTGAATTTTCAAGTGGTTCTTAATTTTTTATAGACTTGCCAATATTTAGATGGAAGTTACAAATAGTAGAATATTTTGTGGATGTACTTATACGTAATGCTAAAAAACACTTGTCCTTCTTTCTGTTCCCTTGTCCTCTCACATGAGTTTTTTTGCTCATAACTTTTGCATTATATGTCAATTTTGTATGAAATTTGAATTGAAGATATATAGACCCAGACTATGGCTGAGAGGCCATCAACTTATGACAAGATTTCAACCATTAGATTGGTAGGTGGGAGTTCATTGCTAAAAGTTGGACTTTGGGCTTGGCCTTTGGAGGCTTCACACTTTGGCCATCCAAGTGAAGAGGCCGTTGGAGTTCATTGCCAAGGGTTTGGACTTTGGACTTGACCTTTGTAGGCTTCATACTATGACTGGCCAAAGTCTCTAATTCCTATATTTAATTGCCTATTTATTGCTCATTTGTTTGAACTCTCAACAAAGTTTGGCCACTCAATCCCCATGACCTCTCGGCTTGATCAGCCATAGTGTGAAGTGGTCCTAATTTGCGTATGTTGAACACACACTTAGTCCTTTAGGGATTAATGCAATACTAAGGTAAATTGAGGGAAGCTGGCTAGTTCACTTCAAGAAGAATTCCCTGCCCGAGGAAACGGAACGCTTTATATTCAGAAGTCCTCCATGGCTGACTTTTCATTGACTGACCCGGCCTTTACTCTCCGGAATCCCGAAGGACCGGCCCTACTGCCTGCCTCGTTTCCTCAGAGATTTCCATCCAGCCACCCCGCGTCTCAAGTGGAGAACGCGCTTCACCGCTGATGCCCTCAGGATCAGTATATAACCCCCCCACAGCCCAAGCAATTGTAACCATTCCAATATATAGACAGTCCACAACACCAG